>VMBQ01002779.1:17534-33728 GCA_007657795.1 Dreissena rostriformis | reverse complement strand
AAAAAAGTCTGCCCTTTTTCATCAAAATTTTCACAATTGTTTAGAGCGACGCGCGTATTTAAGAGCGCCCAGGTACATATGTCGATAGAAAAGGTCATTAAGTACATAATGATACACAGGAGATTTGTGATTTTTAAGATACGACCGCGATACGTCTGTTTAAAGTGCAATACCCTAGGTAAATAAAGTAGCGCATACCTGTCACAAATTTACTGATAGCACGTACGTAAATTATCGAGCTGTTATGTAATGTTTAAAGGAGTGTTTGGATAGTAATTGGGGTTATAAAGGTCGTATTTACTAAGACCTTCTATTAAGTTGTCATGACGGTATTTAAGGGGAACTTAAGGGGATATTTATAAATGTTTGCCATGGTTTTGAACAACTGATACTTGTATCACCACAACACAGATAAAAATATCGAGATTTGGAGACAACGCAAAAGAAGAGCGACTTCGCGAGACAACGCCTTCCACAACGAATAGAAGAAACAAACAACATAATTAGAATGGAACATCACGGCGTTTACTCTCAAAGTGAATACCTGGTTCTATCGCTAAAAGAAGACCAACGCCAGAAGATTTCGAAGGACAACAAGTGACGCAACACTGGACACAATACTTGTGACGTTAAACACTATAGAGTAGATGCAGCCGTTCAACTGTTTGACGTGCGTAGATAACGCATTTGGAATGATACTTCCGAGGGCTAAGACATCAAGGAGAACACTGCTATAGTTAATACCTCGTGAGCATTATGGCCAATAGAAGATCTTAATGTCCCGAGAGAAACGAAGACGCTGGGACCATCAACAAACGTACAAACGACAACAAAAACAACAACGACGATGAATACAACGGAAACGACGATCGACGACGCAAGTTAAACATCGGAAAGCAGAGCTGAATCAACAAACGCATTCCAATCGCCACGGACGAACCTACAATCGGCTTATCTTCATGACGGCGGCAATGACTTCAATGAAACATCGTATTCGCCGCGAGCTACAACTTCAAGACATCATGGACGACACCAGATGTACAGATGGCCAACGATCAACATATGATGTTCTACAAAACATTTTGATTGACATTTAAATTGTATAACAATTACTAATGTTATTTATTTCAGCAGAGACGCTTGTCAAGGAAATCTTATTGTTATCCGCATATTCTCCATCATTTGTGTGTGTTTATATGAATCTAGTTTTTTTTATTTAATTAGTAATTCAATAGTAAAATTTTAAAAGATTTTTTTTAATCATAAAATAAAAAAAAATCAAATTAAGGGGGAAAGTTGTGTAACATAACGCACACAAAACGCACATTTGGGGCATTGTTGGATTTATATAATGATCGAAATTTGTACCACATTTCATACAATCTTAAATAGGCAGCCATCTGGATCAACAAATCATTAGCCTCGGGTTATAATTACCGGACACGAATATTTGCTTACCGTATGTGTCAATCTTCGGTCATTTCCGTATGTATTCGTTAGGTGTCCGTTGCATACGTATATTTAGGTTGCAGACACGTGACTTAACAAACGGCCAATCAGAATTGTACATGTAGACACGTGACGTTACACAGCCAATCAGAATTGTACACATAACAATTATCAAAGCTTTCGTTGTTTATATCTATATTTATGGACAGTCTTACTTAAACGGCCGAACATACAAGTCGCATTATTGCTGGCTTTCGCGGGATGGGCCCATTGCGGGCTTCGCATGTATCTTGTATTTGACAAACATTTTGGAAACGTTGTGTTGTGTTAATAAGCAGAAATAAAACGCAAAGAAATCAGAAATGAACTTTGTTGGTTACTGTGTCTTTTCCACGAACGATACATAATTACCTGACAATAGTAACATAAGAATTAATGTGTAATAATGGATTCGATAGAAAACTGATTTTGAATCATACACAAGTATGTGTTTTGGGTTTGCCAAATAACTTGCTGTCCGTAAATCACATTTATACTTACCCGACATAGCTCGACCAGTTGCAATTTTTTTCTTGTCTCCACTTTTCGTACGAATTTTAGCTTACGCCGCAGCTCCGTTACGACTCCCATGTAAGACGATGACTTAACTTTAAAGTAGATGGCAACGAGTCTGTGGGTGATACAAAATCAGCGTGTAACTGTACTGTAATAAAAGACATATTCATTATAGAAAAAAGACACCGTAACCTAGGGTATGTAAATCTTCTTAATACATGGTAGATTATCAATACTCGCAATAAATTCTAACATTTAGGCTTTACTACAAATAACCGGTACACCGATTTTATCTCGCATTGTCCCTTAAATAATTACATATGCCATAAGTTCCAACGAATATGATTACGTTATAAAGGCCCAATACCGTCAAACCTCACTTTTAATAACAACGACTTCCAACATAAAAATAATGAGTTCAATTTGAAACTTTTATTTGTGAAACTTGTATCCAAATTGGCAGATAAATACTGATGCTTTGGACTTGCATGAGGGCCTTCTTGAGTACGAGTTGGTCAGTTAGATGTCACATACAATAAATCTCCCCCCTCGAACATGTTTGGACATACACGAAGGATATTCCACTTACACTTAATGGTTTTACACACGCTGGTTGAGTATTAATTTCTATCTTAGCTTAAAACTCAATGACAAACTGTATAAGACCCATACTTTGCCTTAAACAAGCATGTGTGAACTTGACCTTTGAACCAGGGACACGGCTTATACGCGGGACAAGCCTTTCCAACGAGATGATAATTGGTGGCAAGGTTTAAGAATAGCCATATATGATTAAGTTGTTACCTGGATAGGTTTGGTTAAGTACCCACTAACGGACGGAGAAGTAAAATGTCGGATGCCAACATCTTTGAGAGCGCCAACAATTGGTTATCCATTTATCGTTAAAGTTTCAACACTCTTGAACCAATAAGTTTCAAGTACGCAAGACACTTTATATTGTGGTTGGTTAAGTTTAGTCAAATTTTAGATAAATATTTTCGAGCTACGCATAACTCAAAAACCCGATGGAAAGACGGACGGACAAGGACAATCCATATATCCCGCAGTTGAAAGTGTGGAGCATACACAGCGATTTAAATGATTCAACTAAACAAGTAATATCTTTTAAAAAGATATACGGCGTTGATTGTGGTTGGAATTTGTGAAAGGTAAAGAGTTCAATGAATGAGATCAAGGATAGCGCATGTCTTTTTCTGTGCAGTTCTTAGCTGCATCACACGCAGTACGGGATGTTTTGCGGAGTTTTCGCGGCTTATTTTACATTATTGCATATTGCTGGTCATAAACCTATAGATACAAAACAGAAAACCAAAACAAGAATGGAAGTGAAATTGAAACATTTGAGTCAAGTTAATTTAAATATTTATGCGCGCGTCCTTCGAACAAACCTGTTTTTGTGGTTTGTCGGGCATTGCTATTTGATTCGATTATTAACAGTATCGAGAATCTTCACGCTCATGCTTAATACATTAGTCAATATGGTGGAATAATTCGTGTTCAAATAATTAAAAATAATATTTATCATGGTAATATTGAAACACATTAAGAATCTATTATTATTGACATTCCATAATTATATCGCTGAATATCTTTATTGAACATCTTTCTGGTCTAAAGAAAATTCAAGTTCACCTAGTTCACGCGATAGTGTCTTTATTATATAACTATTATTGTACTGGCCATGAACTCAGGTCAGCACATAAGGTAGTCGTCTAGACGCGGCGATGACCTGTGAATAAACTCTGCCATCCACACACACTGGCCGCGAATTGACCCTGATACCTCGAGGGTTGAAATGCATACATTAAAGTGAGGCCACGCTTCCACTGCTCTTTTTACTTTTACATGTTAACACGTTGACAGGAATTTGGAAGTCAGTACTAAATATGAGAACATAGCCTTTAAGTATAAACGCTATCGCGCTAGCAATCCTCTGAAAATAAAAGGTGCACGAAAAAACTGTATTGATATCGAGATTAAGTGTAAAACAGTTCTATCTATTTTCATTAGATATACAATTGTTTCATGCTGAACACGCAGTAAAACAGTGTTACAAAGACGCGAACATGTTTCCAATGTTCTGTCGGTATGCTCAAATCAGCCTATAGGATAAATGAAGTGTATTCATTTTGACCTAGCCGCGGGAAATTGTATTTGAATTTTATTGGAAAGTTACAAAAGTCAGGTAAGGTAAAAATCTGGCGTATACAGCTACGCCGAATAATATTTAAAATCTAGTCGAGTCACTAGACCGAATACTCACATGGCGAAGATCAGCACGGGTACGAACACGGCCGGCGTTCCTAGATACTCGAGTACATCTTCAAGCCACGTTGAAAAATCCCCCACCAGTATACTGATCACGTGGTACGGACAGTCAAACGCGCTGAACGGACAGCAGCCGCTAGACGGCTGAAACTTTTCAAACCATAAACTCTTACATGCGTGTGGAATAATGTCAGTAAAGCTTGCTAGGTCAATGTCGGCTCAGGTACTACTTAAAAGTACCCCGGATATTCTTAAGTATACTACAATGTATCCCGTATACTGAACATACGCTTAACGGCACCCGCACATAGTCCGGGGTACATTTTAGTATATTTTACCTACTCGGGGTACATTGTAGTATACTAAAGAGTACCCGGGTTACTTTTAAGCAATACCCGCGTCGGCAACAACAAATTGGGCGTCAGTATACCGCCACAGTTCTTATGTTATAACTGTAACATTCATCGAAGAATTGAGAAACAAATCTTAAATTAATGAACTAAATGGGATAAATTGTGCGGACGTTTTGAGCTTTCGATAATTTGCTACCTACTCAATGACAGCGTAGGTCATGGGAAATAGACTGACGAACAGTATGAGCAGAAGAATGGCCAGATAGAAATTGTAGATACTGGAGGCTCGGAACAGCTGCTGGGGCGGTACCATGGCAACCTGCCGGATATGACGTCGGATAGACAAAGAATATAAATGCAAGCAGTTGTTTGACAAGATCTTAAGATATAGTCGTACTTATATTTAACGTAACCATATTATGTATGTTTCACCCTAAAGTATTCTCTGTATGGTCACTTTTCAGTCGCACAAACTATTGCCATGAACAGAATACTATTTCAATAACTGTGGCTTAACAAACATATTAAAAAATCTATTTAAGATCCATACTGGACACGCGCGGTTTATTGCATGTGCGTAAAGTTTTGTCCCAGATTAACCTGTGCAGTCCATACAGATTAATAAGAGACGACATTTTCCGCTGGTATGGTATGTTTCATTGAAGGGAAGTCTCTTCTTAGAGAAAATCCAGTTTAGGCGGAAATTGCCTTCAATGTCACAAACCAGGATTTAATAGCTGACAGTTCGAATAGCAATACCTTTAAACGCAAATAAACAAGCTACGTCCTTGGTAATAAAGGTTTTGGTTATATTAAATATACACTTACGTATTCATTAAAAAAAACACACACAAAAAAACAGTTAAACCTTAAGCACTTAATAGGGACGCCGGCATTAAGTTTAAGTTAAGTAACAGCGTCGACTCCATAAATAATTTATCATAAAAACCCAACAGATGCCTGTGTGAGTAATGTTTCAAAACCTAACTGCTCAGAAAGGAAATCGCTTAATGTCTGTAGTTTGTTTGAGAATTAATCGCAATATAGCCACGTTTTTGTTCATAAACATACTGTGTTTGAAACGCAATCACTGAAATGTAAAAAATGCGTTATTTAAAATGACATTATAACACGTCGCTATAGTAAAAGAGGTTTTTAAACCAAGCGCTTAATGCCCAAACTGCAGTTATTCGCTAAAATGGGGAATTGTAGATACGTACTTGGGTGCATACACAACCAAGGCTTTCAAAACCAATTAGCGACCACTGTGCGGGGAAGTACATTTTAGTGAAACGACACGCATTTGGTTGTGCTTAGTACATCAACATTTCGACTGTTCCGTCATCATTACCATAGTCTCCTTCACATCATCATCATCATCTTCGGTGGTGTTATAATTCAACATCATCATCATCTTAAAATCGCATTAATAATTATTATCCTTATCATCAATTTACCATACTCATGTCTAAAATGTCATAAACTAAAAGCATAGCACAATCAGAAGCACGTTTTCTCTACACTAGATTATAAATATTGCAATCAATGGTGAATATCCATTCGTTTTAATATGTAAATATCAGTCACTCATGTCTGAATACTAAATAATTGCTTTGAACCTTTTAATTAATACTTAAGTGCTCTCATTACGATAATGCATACATCTTATATAACATGCTGATAATGGTGATATTATCATACTAACACGCTGATTATGGTGATAATATCATACGTACATGATGCCGGTTGAAATGTGTAAGACGATACCACTGGGGGCTGACGAGGTATAAGCGTAGTCCGTTTCGCTACGAAGTCGGGTATATGTTTTACTACGAAAACATTGTCTACATACACATGACATCGAAGAACGGATTATTAGAAATTTGTGTTTAAAACAGGTAAGATTATGCTTTTGTAATAACAAAACTCTGAATGTAAGCACAATGACATGTCATAGGTCTGTTACATCAAATTATGATTCAACATGTGTCTGGTTTATCTGTTAAAAATTTCTTTCCTTAAGTTTTCCTCAGTGAGAATTTATATAAAGTTATAACTACAATGAATGACAAATTCAATAATAGTTAAATTTTTATTGTCCTTGTAACACAGCGAAATTAATTCAAATATTATCATTATCGAATTTCCAATTCGAACAAGAAGTAATCAAATAGATAATTTGATCATACATACAATTTCATTTAAGACAATTATAAGTCACATGTAATAATTCATAGAATATTCATGCAAAAGCATTCAAAGCATAATACAAGCATTATACAATATGTTAATAACAATTCAAGCTGAAAACAAATATTAAATATGTAAATAAACAATTAATTTTATAATTGCAAAGCACTATACAAACATAGACACAAAGCAAGTTAATAAGCATTAACAAATTATCAATTATCTTATCTCACAATGACCTATTACATGTATATAAAATGATTTTCATTAAACTACTTAATTTGGGAGGGTGGGACTGGGAAATTCAAATTTTTTAACGCTGTGTGTTCCACGCTTACAAAAACAAGTATGAACTATTTTTCGAAAACCCGTGCGCTCGAGTTAGCAATTCGACCAATCATAAAAAAGTTGAAAGTGAACATCGCTCAACATTATTTTTAGAAAGGTATAGTGAGAACTTGTAAACAGAATTAACTTGCGTCATAAATTAAACATTTTAATTCAAGATTAAAATTAGCCAATTTCTTTCCTTAAGTTTTCCTCAGTGAGAATTTATATAAAGTTATAACTACAATGAATGACAAATTCAATAATAGTTAAATTTTTATTGTCCTTGTAACACAGCGAAATTAATTCAAATATTATCATTATCGAATTTCCAATTCGAACAAGAAGTAATGTAAATCAAATATATAATTTGATCATACATACAATTTCATTTAAGACAATTATAAGTCACATGTAATAATTCATAGAATATTCATGCAAAAGCCAACATAATGCCAAACACACACAAACAAACAATACAATAAAAGCAACACAATCAAACAATAGCACATAATAAGCGTGTCCATTCAATTACTGAAATAATATAAAGCGTGCAAACTAAAGCAGCAATGACAGACAACCTATAGAACTGATCATATATAAACATCTAACGACAACATGCAGTTTCTTACCTACTGCCTTTACATGACTGCACAATGAATCAGTCTATTCTGATTTCTGTGGAAAAAATTAAAATTATTTACATATATACACTATTCAACACATGTTATTATATATGTCCAGATATGAATTCAGCAATTTCAACTTTATCTTCTAAAGACATATGCAGATATTTCTTATAAGCGTCTGAAGACCAGTCACCTAAAAGCTGAATTTTATCAGCGGATACGTTTAATCTGAATGCAAAGGAAGCCATGCCCCTTCTAAAAGAGTGAGTAGAATAAGAATTTGGATCTACTTCACATTTTGATAAAATTTCACGAAGCTTTTTTAAATAAATGTTATATGTGACTGGTTTTCCTGACTTCAATACAAATAGAGGAGATCCAGGTCCAGCAGGAATTTTACTTATCATATCATTAAATGCTGCCACGGGACATAATGTTGAATTTTTAACAACTACTAATGGACTGCTTAATACACGTTGTCCAAATTGTTAAGTTTTAGTCCATTTCATTTTAACCAATAACTTATGCTTCTCAATAGACACATCACCCCTCAATAAGAATTTAGGATCTTTTAGGTCTTGTAATGTTGTTGGGACTAAATTAGATTTTCTAGCTAATAAAAAAAATGCGAAAAGAAATTAACACCAGAAAACTGACGAGTTTATGTCAGAATTATCTAGTACCGCATACATTTTTAGCAAAAGTTCTGGAGATATGGGCAAAGCTTGTTTAACTTGCTGACATAGCATTCTAGAAACGCCTTTAAAGGTTAGATTCAGTATGAAAATATTTACTTTATCTAAAGAAAACCCAAGGATTTGATGCATGGTTCGAACTCCACTTACATAATTACGAATTGAATCAACTGATTTAAATGATCTACTAAGAAACTGTACATATAATTGTAAAGTAAGGGTTGAAGCAGGAAGAAAAACTAACCCAAAATGTAAGCAAAACAACAGAAATGATTCCCACTGGATCTTCAAATTTTTCCTGGATCCCTCAGCATAAGCTCGTCTATTTGAAGCTCTCAATTCCTCACCAAGTTGACCCATCTGTCTGTCTGAAACAACATGATACACTACCAAGGATTAATAAATGTAAAATCCTTTTCTTGTACAACACTATTATACAAAGTTACTTCTTTTGTAATGTCTTCAAATGTCTTTCTATGACTTTCATTTAAGACAAATGATCCGCTATCCTGTTATCAACACCAGATATGTGTACTGCCTTAATTTCAAATTCATTTAAAGCTGCAAAAAATATTATCTCTCTCAAACATTTTAGCATAAATTTACACTTTGCTTTTCCTGAATTTAAAGCAATACACACAGCCATGTTATCACATTGCACTACAATTTTTTTACTTTTAAATGTCATATGCCATAGATGTACACACACTACAATGGTCAACAATTCTAGTGCACTTATATGTAAGTCTAATTCTTGTATGAATGTGGGGAAAGTTGCATGAAAATAATGTCCTTGAAAGAACCCCCCACAACCACTTAAACAAGAATCACACGAGAAGGTTTCATCTGGAGAAGACCATTCTTCTACCGAAATTACTGAAATACCATTGTATAATGGCAAAAAAGTTTTCCACCACTTTAAATCCAACTTCACTTCATCTGGTATTGCATGACTATCATGTTCACACTTCAATGCATATACCTCCCTAAGCCAGTTCAATAGTCTGTTGATAAATATACGGCTGGCTTTAACACATGCTCCAACAAAGTTCAGCTTGCCTAGTAATTGTTGAATCTCTTTCAACGAAGCCACTTCCTTACTTAACCAATTCTCCACTAATAACAATATTTCAATCAACCTATCTGGTGATATTTCCATAGTCATTTTTATAGTATCAAACATAACACCTAAGAAAATCATTCTTGTAGTTGGTTTTACCGATTTATCTGTAGATTCTTCCAAACCACATTTTTGTAAAATATTTTCTAAACATAAATAAGCAAACTCAGCATACTGTACTTTTTCAGCACCTGCAAAATCATCTAAATAATTTAAAACAATTACACCAAGTGTAAGTAATATATATGCTACAGCATTTGTTACTCTTTGACAAATGTAAGCTGCTGACCTTAATCCCATGGATAAAACAGTATCACAAAATATGTGCTTTTTGTATATGAATGACACTAAATTATAATCACCGGGACAAATGTTTATCTGTCTATAAGCCCGTTTAAGATCTTTTTTAAACAACAAACAACCATTCCCCTTTGCTTTTATCAATTCACACATGTCATCTATTTTTGGAAACACTAAATTTATAGAATCCCCTAGATATTCTGACTTGTTAATAAAGTCATTTAAGGCAGAACCTTTTGGAAAACTTAAGTCTAAAATTATTCTCCTATCTGAGACATCCTTTTTTGGCACTGAGTTTAACGGTGAGATTTTTAACTTACTACTAAAAGGATTAGATTTAAAAGGACCTAACACAGCATTGTAACTCTTTTCTTTCAACAAATAATTTAACATAGCTTCTGGATATTCATTAGCTCCTCTATGATTATAATACTTCCACACTGGAAGTATGTTTTTTAATTTATCATTATATTCTACTACACCAATAGGAAAACCATACTTTAACAATTCACACACTGTCTTATCATTATAATCATGTAGCATTGTCTTCATAAATTCTGTATTGATTCTATTATTTACTGGAATTTTACAACCAATAAAATTATATTGTGCCGAAGCTTTAACTTTTTCATGAATTCTTATCATCTCCTGCATATCATGATAAGAATTATTTGTACATGAACATATTTTGCATGATTTTGAATGTGAACACAGATGTTTATTTAAATTGGAGTTTAAATTATCTAATTCTGATTTAAAACAATATGTTGGTAGAAATTTGTCTATTATTACATCGTCTTTTTCAAATTTGTTTGAAATATTGTTTAGTCACATCAGTCGACTTGGACACTCCTGTGAACATTCAGGATGCTGAATCTTTTTGTCCTCTTTTTGCCAACATGTGGCACAAATATGTAGGGCGTACCGCATTTTCCCTTTCACCACAGCTGTGTGATCGTTTTTGTGTTGACATTTGTTTCTCTGGTAAAGCGAACAAAACCACACATTTGACTCTTCTTTACCGACAGTGGCAGAATCTGGTTTCTTGCTTTTAAATGTTGGCGAAATTGATTTTTTGATATTGCTTGACTGTTTCATTTGAAATTTGTTTAAGATAGCAATTTCTAAGTACTGGAATTCATCATTCCATTTTTTCTTCCCGAGTTCAATTTCTCTAAGCACAGCCGCATAATAGCATTTCAGCCCTTCGAATTCATATGTCATACTAAGATACATTATGCGTTTCAGCAATTCTAATCTACCGTTTCGTTCTGTTGATTTGGTTTTAGAGTCAGAAATTATTTCTAATTCTCCTGCTATAAATAAATTTAAATCCAAACTTTCAAATGTCATGTTTTTGCTTACAAATTCATATCTTAGGTAAGTGTGTGGATATCTTTGAGAATGTTTAACCTTATCATTAGCTGTAATTGCAATGCCTGACTTTTTACTTTTAATTGCCTTGACCGACCGTTTTGAACTAATTTGGGATATTTCTGAATTAGAGCTAGAATCTCCATCAGATTCAGAATGCACAGACTCTTGTTCTGAAAAGTTATAAATGGATTCACTGTCAACATCCGATTCAGATAATGATTCATCTATTAAACCCAGCTTTGATATTTGCTTCTTAACTTTATTTGTAAGTAATTTATCTTTTCTCAAGTCATCAATTGTAAGCTTATGTTCATGATCACTCTTTTTACTACTTTTACTTTTAGTTTTACTGTATGTGTTACCGTTAGAAAGTACTTTTACTTTACCCTTCAGGGATTCGATCTTCGCCTTCTGTTTTACCAGCTGCTTTTTTGTTTCATGAAAGTCCTGTTTTTTGCGCAGTTGTTCTTCTTGTCTCTTTAGATTTTCAATTTCTTCCTACATGTGCGAAAGCTCGTCTTCATCGATTTCATCGTCCTCGAGCAACTGTAGGACGCCATTTTTGTTTACATGTACTTCTGCTGTAGCCTCTAACTGGGTTACTTCGGTCGACTTTTCTATTTTTAAATTATGTTCGCCCACGTCTGCCATCCCTGAATCGTTCAATTTCTTGTAGTTGATCTTTTTTGTGTCCCTCTTGGAACGATTACTCATGTTTATCCTCAAAACGAACGTGTAATGTCTTTGGTTTTGGGTCTATTTCCATACGTCGTATCCGCACCATGCACTGTTCGCGGTTTGATGTCGAATTCGCACCATGTACTTTTTGCAATTGTTTATACATTAAAAAGACACACTTTTAAAAAACATCAATGACTATTTACACAATGAATAAAGTCACAGTTCGTACTTCATGAATCTATTTAATATTTACATGATTCTAACGATTGGTGAGTCCATTTTATAATGTACAATTACGTAAATGAGGATGTCAGCAATCTCTACTTGACAAAAGATTCCTGACTCGAAATGTTCCTCCAATTTATCACAACTTCCGATCATCAAATTTTTTATCAAAATTCAATTTTTTTAACGCAGTGTGTTCCACGCTTACAAAAACAAGTATGAACTATTTTTCGAAAACCCGTGCGCTCGAGTTAGCAATTCGACCAATCATAAAAAAGTTGAAAGTGAACATCGCTCAACATTATTTTTAGAAAGGTATAGTGAGAACTTGTAAACAGAATTAACTTGCGTCATAAATTAAACATTTTAATTCAAGATTAAAATTAGCCCATTAAATATACCGCTGATTTATCAAACCGAAGTCAAGTTTTATTTTACAAAAATGCAATTAAGGTATACAACTATGTTTAATTGACACAATTTTACAACTTCCATATTGATGTATGTATCGTTAAGCCACTGGTGTGTTCAGAAATGTTTAGGGTGACCCAGTTATCAGAAATAAAGGCTAAATAGCTTGATTATGTATGATCATGTCTCTGACAGTATAAGTATATGCCTCGCTACGACAACGCTTTAGCGTGTATGCGTTTCTCACAGAGGACGTATTGGTTATCTCTCAAAGGCGAAATAAAGAAAATGTTTTTTCTAAATACAGTCATGGAGTGCCTGGATGTTTCCTTTGAGGAAGAGATCGTAACAACGACACAACATGATCCGAAGCGCACAGTCGACATGGTAATGCACATTATTATGATATAATTAAATTTACGACTAGGCCGAAGGAAACGATCAAAATCGAAAATCCATATAGAAGACGACAGTTGAGAGTCGAGAACCTAATGTCGTCGGTCTCAATAAAAATTACGCATCTTCACCTTGTGACAATCCCTTATACGTTCTTTTGGATAGAGACCGACGATAGGTTTTTAGCATACGGTATTCTTTATCAAATAACATTCGATGCTTGTTATGTTATCTCGAAACTCTGCTTATGTCAAAGTAAATCCCATGTCCCAACTTCGATCCTTCTTTATCTCATACGGATTTTGATTATTACATTTTATCTATCAAAGCGATTTTTTTGAAATCGCAAACTAATGACTTTCATGTTCGTACACATGATTTTACTTGTAAAATGAACACCTGTAACAGCCGTAAGGTGTGGAAAGTAGGACCCCAATGGCACAAATCCACAATATCCTAATCAATGTATTGTTGTTAAAGCGTGGCAGTGGGTTTCTGTCACAGGTTATTGTTTACTGCGTACATGACGGCCGGTAAATTTACCTCTTGGTACAATGCGGTTAAGGTCCGGTTATGATGCCGGCGGAGCCCCGGTGCGTTATCAGGCAACTACCGGGACCCTACCGGGATGAACCGGTGCTCTACCGGGATGAACCGTGGACAACCGGGGACAACCGGGGCTCCACCGGTAAAATATTTAAATGTTTAATACCTCCGTGATGAACCGGGAGTCACCGGGATTGCCGACAACGACCGGCGTGGCACTGTGAACAACCGGGAACAACCGGGAACAACCGGGACGGCACCGTAGCTCCACCGGGGCCCAAACAGACCCCGGCATACTACGGGGAGCCTGGTGAATGCCGACAGAGGCCCGGTATAGCTACGGTACGTAATCCATCCCGGTTGTTCCCTATGCAGTCCCGGTTGTTCCCAGTGCCAAGCCGGTCCTTATCGGTGACTCCCGGTTCATCCCGGAGGTATTCAACATTTTAATACTTTCTGCACTGAAAGGCTTTCTGTCAAAATATCATCAAAAACATCAGTTGATTGTGAAAATGTACACGCATCACATCCGACTCTTCACTTTCAGAATCAGAGTACAGTATAGTTTCTTCAAGCTGCCCGGATATTGTGTCTACATTGTCCGAAGGTACCACTGGCTCGAGAAATATCTGACAATGGGCAGATTTTGTTGGTGTGTTAATTCGTGATATCTTTCGCACAGGACTTTCTGTCACTGTAGATTTTGTCGGAATTAACAATTTGCCAGAAACCGGATTAAATGTTATATTTTCAGCATACTTTTTAATGTCGCCACCCATATTATTGAACGTGCGATTTCTGTATTGTACATCTGGTGCAGTGTCACAAGGCATCTCCCACATAAAGGAAACCTTTTCGTTTGGATGCTCATGCGCACAATGAAGCACAGCATCATTTGCACTGGAAAATGGCAGTCTGCAGTAACTTCAAACTGCATGTGATATGTCCTGAAAAGGATACAGAGACTTCGTTGAGAAACTTATACATTATATTTGTACTTCGTAGCACAACCAATACATACTCTGTGCGAACCCTATACAAAAAGTGACTTGTAATTTCCTTCGAAACAAAGCATTTGAATAATTAAAATACATGTTCGTAATCTTTTTTGTACTTTAAAATGTGTAATGTACAATGAATCAAAGTAACATGTAGTTTTATTCAATTAACGTTACCGTAATTGGCTATTTTAACATATAAACCACCTTATGCATTGCTTCAAATCAAAATATTTCGACTTTACCTCAAAATAAATGTAAAGGTTGAAACTACGCACATTTGTTATTAGTTTGTTATTGAAAATAAGTACCTACCATTACTGGATCCTACGTTCTCTAATCCATAAACACCAGAAAAGATGAAACTCGCCTTATTAAGTAGTGTATGTACACAATGTTTTCGTAGTAAAACATATACCCGATTTCGTAGCGAAACGGACTACGCTTATACCTCGTCAGCCCCCAGTGGATACAATCTTGATGACATAGACGATAGAAATAATGGCGGTGATGGTAGTATGGTGTTGGTGGTGGTGGCAGTGATAAAAGAGCATGATAGTTGATTCGTTTTTTTGTTGTTTTTGTTGATGACGTTGGCGATTTTAGCTGAAGGAAGCAAAAGTGATGAAGATAAGGATACGGGTAAAAAAGGAAGATGATGAAAAATATTATGTACCACTTTTATTTGCTGCTGAAGAATCAGCCACACAAACTTGTTCACTGTATTATCTTCGCACTAAGATAAGGTTATGTTTAAATGCAGTGTTATCAAATTTCAAAATATGAGGGTGAAGTTATTTTAATTCCCTTAATTGGTTTTATAAGAACATTTGCAACACTAATTGAGTGAACATTTAACCTGTCATGATTGCATAATAATTTCTGAAAGGTGATTAAAACAATTCATTTGAACAGTGAAACACCCGTACTATAGTATGGTGGCTATTCGTTGCCAAAAATCCAGCCTTGTCAACATGACAATTTATACTTAAATCGCACTGAATAGATTTGTTTAAATATGAAATATGCCTGTAATAGGTCTTTTGATTATCTCAGTTTTACATCTTCAATAACCACTTTTAACTTTGAAGTTGACATCTTTCAAATTAGTTGAACTGCAATTCGCTTTTGTAACTTTCAAAACTAAATTCGCCAAATGTATCAAATGTACGTACACAGCACGCTTTATACAGTACACCTTACCGTTGGTGAAATGAAACTGCATCAGCTATTACTCTCAGGTTGACAACTTCACACTTGACTTTTACAAACATACGCGTTTAACATAAGTAGACGATTTTGCAACTTCCATATATGGCAATTTGTACGAAAATAACCGAGGATAAAGAGGAGGAGCCAACATTCATGACATGAAAGTAAGGAAGATAACTCTGAAGTATAGATGATGTACGGCAATAACTATAGTGGTCGAACACTAATGTGAAAAAAACAGGTATATGTTTATTTTTCAGATAGGGGTAGCGGGTAAAACTTTTGTTGTTATCTCCCGTATCTTGAATAAAAGCTGATTAGTTTTCTCAGGCATTGACTGACATGAGTCAGTTTAAATGGGCTCGGTGAATAATAAACTATATTCGAAGCATTCAGACGTGCTTTAGTGGAACCTCCTGTTCTTGTTATCACCCCCTCCCC
>VMBQ01002779.1:0-14723 GCA_007657795.1 Dreissena rostriformis | reverse complement strand
GCCGCCTCAGAGGACAGACCTGTAAAATAACTGTACATGTAATTTGATTTTATAATATGTATGTTTAATATTATATGTGCATGTTTTTTATCACAATACTATTATATGTATTTCATATATATATGTATTTTCATATGTGCAAGTCATCATATTCTCATACTGCAGTCTGCAGTTATTTTGTGAAAGTATCAAAGTGTTAAGAAATCGGGAAATAAACAGGTGTATTTTGTTAAGTTTCAATATATTTCTTTTTCCCGTGAGAAAGTAACATTTTGGATTATATTTCTACAGTGTTAATTGGATTTATCAACAATGTTAAGATGAGGCTAGAACAACGCCACAATCTATGTCATTTTCGAGAGAACTTGAGCAGTGTTATCAGGATGTTAACATTAGCCAGCAGTGTGTGAGATTTATAATCAGTGCTTTTCCAATTAACGTTAATGTGAAACATTTGTTTTATACCTGGACACAAGATTTTGTTATATGATCACCATTGAGATACAGATTAAATATTTTCCCAGGAAAACATTTATTTGAAAAGAAGGGAGATGTTAAATATTGTCAAGAAATATGTTAAAGGGACATTACTGTGTTACACTAAATACTAGATCCCATAAGAGTTGTCTCTACTGTTAATCTTGTGTTTACATGACTATGCTTAATAGTTTGTTGTACACTTGTAGCTTGGGTATGAATAAATAAACATGTAACCACATACGCCTTACGTAATATTAATAACACCGGCTAGACTACAACATGATATATGTACTTATTTACTTATTTATGTATTCGTACTGTATTTGGCTTGTTTTGTTATCCACTATCTACTTTTCTTGTATTATTTTTCATTATATATACTACTTGCATCATTATTACTTTTCTAAACCACTCGAAGTGATTTCAATCTACTCTACTGAACATCTGGAGACATTTATCGTTATATATTTGAAACCCCGAGTAAGGAAAGTAACTGCTACACTGTGCCAAACGAAACACCAAAATAACCAAACATATTGGCAGGGGCAACTTTAACACTAGTAAATGTAAACTGAATAAAGAATGAACCAGAACAACAAAAACTTATGGCAAAGTCCACATTAATTAGCAAACAATACATCTAGTTATAACATGACCTACGCTCCAGGAGTGAAATAACGTAATGCTCAATTTTATTTATTACACGGGTGTTATTGCACTAGTTGTATAATTGTGAAATGACGTCATTTTTTAACGAAATGACGTCATTATTCCAGCGAATTTCTTCAGTTAAACTCTTTTACAATGTGAATAAACGGTATAAAGAGCATAACATAAAACGAAAATGTGTTGGTCATGTTATAAATACAATCTTAGATTCGTGGTCATTTTGTATTGAATTTATTAAATTCGTCATCTAAATAAAGATAAAAACTCGACAAGCCTCGTTTTTATCTTTATTTAGATGACTTGTTTAATAAATTCAATACACAACGACCACTCATGCAAGATCCTATATATATACATATTGACCCAAACTATTGAGTCAACTTTTATCAACTTTTAAAATAAGATATTAGGTATTAAAGAAACAATATTATTTAAGGGCTAAATGTATCCGATAATTAATACCCTGATGTTGATCCGCGACACTAAATGACGGATTGACTGAGTGAGTGACTGACTGTGAGTTAGGGAGTGAAGGAGTGAGTGACTGACTAAATGAGTGAGTGAGTGAATGAGTGACTGACTGACTTCATGAATGAATGAGTGAGTGAGTAAATTACTTATGCGTGCAGTATAAGAACGTGCTGATAGCCACATGCAGTACTTTGATTTGATTGTATTATTCGGCGTGCATTGAAATGCATCTATTAAAAATGTATTCTTTACTATTGAGTAACAGCATTATATTGAGCGCATTGGGTGCATAATTTATAAGCACGTGCTTATAGCCACGAGCAGTATAATTCTTTACGGGGTCAAGATATCGCAAAACTAGCACCGGATTCGGTTTCAGGGAGACAAAATCACATAGATTGGACTATGTTATTGTTTTATTTCATTGGAATTTAAGGTAAACTGGATTTTGAGCTTCTGTAAAAGTGTGCTGCATTCTTATCGAATTTTACCATTTAAACTCAATAATTCTTTAACGAGGTCAAGATATCGGAAAATTAACACCGGATTCGGATTCAGTGAGCAAATTCATATAGATTTCACTATCTTATTTTTTTTATTTCGATGGAGCGAACGAGCGAGAGAGCGAGCGTATTTTGTTTTTGCACGTAAATATGACGCAATTAGGAAAAGGGTGCTTAATGCAAAACATATATTGATTATAACTTTTTTAGTTTTTATTATTTTTCGAAAAAAAAAATCAAACTTTTAAGAAACACTATAAACTGTTTATGTTTTAATAGCTATAAAAAATGAAAAAAAAGTTATATGATACATATGTATTATTTTTTAAATAAAAAAAATGTAATAACTTTTTTATTTTTGAGTGTTTTTTTCCATTTTTTTCAAACCTTAAAACAACACTATAAACTGTTTACGTTTTATTAACATTGTTGTATTTCAAGCATAAATAAACAAGTTATACATTTCTAATGTTTTTCCCATTATGCGACTCATATCTAATGCAGATATTTCTGCGTACACTTTCAGTCAGAGTAGACAATCGTTTACAAGAACTTGGGTGTTTAAGTGCGTGGAAAAAGTATAAAGATAGCTGAAGGTTGACCTAGTTATCAGACGCAGGTAAACCGATGGGCTATTAAATCACGAACAGGAAAAATGTGCACAATTATTCAACGAATGTGCGTGCGTGCGTACGTGCGTGCGTGCTTTATATAGCGTGCGTGCGTGCATGCATGCATGCATGCATGCATGCATGCATGTATGTATGTATGTATGTATGTATGTATGTATGTATGTATGTATGTATGTTTGTATGTATGTATGTATGTATGCATGCATGCATGCATGCATGCATGCATGCATGTATGTATGTATGTATTTATGTATGTATGTATATTTATATGTTTGTATGTATGCATGTATGTATGTATATATATGACTGACCACGCCTCATAATTTTTGACAACGCCTCAAAACGACTGACCACCTGTTATAACGACTGACAACGCCTAATTTTGACTCGAAACGCCTCACGATGACTGACAACGCTTCATAACGACTGACAACGATTCATAATGACTGACTATGCCTCATAATGACTGAGAACGCCTTATTATGACTGACAACGCGTCTTAATGACAGACCACGCCTACATTAGTAATTCGTGTTATATTTGTGATTTATTTTCAAACAATGTTATGTTTCAAACGTTACGAACATTATACCGAAGAAGAGCGAATGCTCACGTTTCTTTACGATGGTGAAATGGGCGGGGAAATGGGCGGGGAAATGGGCGGAGCTTATTAATCTATTATTTCAAAACTTGTGAAGCTAGACTTTGCATACCCGAATTATGATGATCGGAAAATGCAAAGATGCGCGTGTAAAGGCAGTTTCGGCAGCGTTCCATTGTAGGCGTACACATGAATATTGTATATCCTGAACGTGAGGATGAACACTCGGAATTGTCTCTCTGGTAGAACTAATATTTATTTAATAGTTTAATAACGTGCATCTTATTTTATATAAATGCGAGTGTACATTGTTAAATCAACAAATCTCGTTTTCGAAATACACATTTGAGTTTACAAAAGAAGAAACACATATGTATTTCAACCGGAAACAATATGTGTAACACAGATCAGCACGACTGGATGTTTGGCAACGAATGCCTAAATACTATTGTGCATGTAATGCAGTCAACGAGTTAAAAATAATTATATCGACAGCACACAGTATTCAAAGTTACCTGTTATGAGAAATATATATGGGTATTATATTTCAAACAAATATGTTCAACACACAAATAAACTTTGAAAAAGGTTAAAATTGAATTTAAATTATATTCTACGACAAGGCTCTCTCTATTTTCACTCGTAATATGGCAACCAGTTCCACAATCAGCTCTTCGGATGTATCTTCTTTCACCGTAACTTCCGATTTAACAAAAGGCCATACAATACTGAGATAACCGTGGGCGAATCTCAAATAATGATCCCTGAAGGTACCGTTGTCCCCGATGCTTTGTATTACTGTGTTCAACGTCTCAGTTCGGTTTTCCGCTATTAAATAGTACCTCCATTTCGGCCAAACAATGTCGTTCATATTATAAATCGCATCCCGGTATCTCTTGTCATGCCAGGACATTTCGCACATCTCTTCCGGTTTAAGACTTGGTGACCAGTACGACGCCAGAATATACTGGCGCTTCAACTCAAGGCGCTCTAGTTTGTCCCTACGCTTTCCCGTTTGTTCAAGTTCGTCGAGGGGGAAATTCTCCATAGCCTCGCGTAGTTTCGGTAACCGATAAATAATCCGTTCATCTTCCGTAATAAGTTCTTTAATTTTCATGATCAATTCAGTCCTTTCTTTTTCATTAGTACGTCCAAACAAAAGGTTCCTCTCGGGTATCATGTAGTACGGAAGATTATTGTCAACCAGTGCAGTCTGCAGGAATGTTAGAGCGATTTGTACCACGTGCATTAGATGCTTATCACGGAATATCTCCTGACGGTGCGTCTCCACAACCCAGAATGTCACATTCTTCATGATGTAAGACGACATTTCACTGCTGATTGGATGAAGTACCTCTTTGTTAATCATTTTCAGCAGAATGTACAGTTTATACTGACACTCATTTAACGCTTCAGTTAGCTTCAATTCCCCATAAATAAAACAGATGCGCCACTCCATGCCTCGAGTACTAGAACCCTTACAACCAACAGGTACTAGCTGCGCATCAAGATTCATGACGTATTTTATGACGTTAGCACATGGCCAACCAAAGGGTCTCTCCCGTTTAGCCCAGTTGGCTAGAACCTCTCTCTGCACAACGCAACGAAATGCAAACACGTCATCCCTGCGGTTTATTCCACGCATTGAAGGGACGGCAGGCCCCGTCCTAGTTCCTTTGTTCCATCCTCCAACTGTATCCAGAGGAACGGTTCGTTCTAGTTCCTTCGTGAACAAATCACTCGAAATGTAAGTCTCTCCCTGTTGGTTTGTTACTAGCGACGCTTCAATGATTTTGGACCACGTAGCACCTCTTGTTAACAACTTCAGTTTGTAATGTCCTGGATGGCATGCTTTCCCTTACATGCCAAACTCTGTTGTAACCTTTGGAAACATGTTAGGGCAAATTTCAAATTGACAAACAATGTTCATAAATACGTATACTCGGTCGTAGTCACTTTCAAAGCATGATGCAAATCCTTCAGCCTTGCTGCCGGCTGTCAAAATGACGAGTTCTCCCCTTCTTACACTTTTAAGCATTGCGTCTTTCTCATTAAACACTCTCCTCCTTTCTGAGACCATGTCATGGCTGTATCCAACATAGTCCAAAATTTGGAACAAGTTGCGTGATGGATCATCGCCATGAACTATAGTTTTGTTTGTCGAGTCTTTGGAAACATTAACCAGACGCACGTTGCTTCCGATGGAAGAATCGTCCGAAAAATGCCCAGCTTCCGTTCCGCACTTCCGAGTGGATATTCTTGCTGCTTGCGTTGCTTCTAGGGCAAACATTTGCGGAATCTGAATTTAGATTTCTGGGTTGCTCCGATTTTTGCAGCAATATTTTAGTTGCCATTAATAGACTTTCTGAAACGAGAAGTATATACAAATTAAGAGTCATAGACCAGATATCGTGTTTATAATATCTTTAGATCTGTATTGTACACACGAGTGTAAATAAACAATCGTTCTTTTCTGTTGAGATGTATTTCTTAAATGGTGCATAAACCGTGGAAAAAACTCTGAGTGTGTGTGTGTTTGTGAATGTGTGAGTCTGTGCGTGTGTGTTTTGTTAAATTTGTAAGGGCTTTACGCGCTTGGGGCTATGTCATGACTCGGAAATTACCCCTGCACGTGCTCTTGTGCTAAAGAGCTTCCTACCACAACTAAATAAGCGCCGCGATTTGGAATTTAACCCTGATCGCTAGAGCGAGAGTAGAAAACACCGAGCAATGCACTAATCGGACAGCAAAAATAAATATTAATTTTATATTTTTTTGAAAAATGACAAGATGCTGTCACATTTACAGTAAGAATTTCATCTTATATTACCAAGAGCTTTGTCGCTGACAAAACAACAGTTCCCTTGCGGCATAGTTTTGTTATTTGTATTTTTAACTACAATTTTGATTCGAATGAAATCTTAACTAACGTGCATGTTTCTTATGTGACCTTCTATGCACATCATCCTCTAAATTTCATCAGCCTTGCTTAAGTACTTTTTCAGGTAGCGCACGATCCGGATTTAGTTTTCAATTATTTATATAACCATAACAACCGCAATTTTTGTGCCCGATGAGGAATTAGAAATAACGTGTCCTCTATCTAAACAACGGGTTGCATAAAAATAGCTTTAGATATTTTTTAGTTGTCCGATGCTCCAGCTTAAAGCTTTCACTTATTTATGTAACCATAGAAACCACAATTTTCGTCTGATTTATACTACAGTGACAACGTGCATGTTACCCATATGGCCATCTATAAAATACCGAGTTTCATCAACCTAGCTTTAGTACCTTTTTACTTATCGCAGTATCCAGATGCTGACGTACTGACGCACGCACACGGACAGAGTTGCTTCCATTGTACGTCTTTACGAGTTTCGTCGTGGGGATGATAAACCCAGATAATGACATGTTATATTGTAGCGTATACAAAACGTATTTATTAACTGTAGTTCGCATGCAATTTTATATTGACTATTTATATAATTTTCATTAAAATGAATTGAGTTAACATATATTAACCGCATCATTGCATTGAACACATGAGGACTACTTCATTTTACCGGTTATAATTAAAACAACACACGTTCACTCTACTGGAAGATTACACCGTTTGTAATTTATAATAAAACAATTAGGTATATCAGGAAACAAAGCACGCCGATATATTAGCTAACTACCTTTAACAAGGTCTGAAACTAATTACATTTTTTAACCATCATTCAGGTTTGCCAAAAAGGCAGCCTTTAATATCATGATTCAAGATTTACTATGTAACAAACCAATAATCAAACTGATATAACGAAAACAAACTAGCTCTGTCTCTTGGTAATTTAGATTTCTATTAAACAAAGTATACACTTACGTATTCATTTATATCCATTTATATCCGTAGAAACGTATAACCAGTAAAACCTTTAGAACTTAATAGAGACGCTGGCATTTATAAAATATAACGCGCAATAAAGCGCCAATGCTATTAATAGTTTATAAAAAACAATAGCTGTCTGTGTGAGCAATGCTTAGCAAACTGCTCAGGAAGGGAAACACGTAATGTATGGGTTTTTTTGTTGGAGAATTATTCGCAATGTTGCCACGTGTTTGTTTATCAACGCAACAACTGGCATGTGAAAAGACACATTACGTTCACTGTATATACAGCCAATATAGTGTCGCAGGTCTTTAATACAAGCGCTTAAAACATGGCAGTTGTTCGCTATTGTGTAAACATCATCCTCATCATCATCATCCTCATCACAATCACCATCATCATTATTACAATCATCACCAATTAATTATCCTCATATCCTGACCGTCGTAATGAACATCAGCAAAATCAGATGCATTTTTGTCATCACCTGATAACCTGATAATCAATATAAATATTATTAATTTTGTAATCGTCGGTGAATATCCATTCGTTTTGATATGGACTATCAAGAATGCTCTGGTTAATGGATTTTTGCTTGGAAACTTTTGATTAATACTTAAGTAATCCCATAAGAGTGATGTAAACATTTTGTATTACATGCTTATAATGGTGATAATATGATAATAACATCATTACGGTTGAGGCTTTATACGACGATACAATTTTAATTACTTAGACAATAGAGAAAATTGCGGTGATGGTAGTATGCTGTTGTTGGTGCTGATAAACGAACATGATGGTGGTTTGGTGTTTGCGCTGTTAATGATAATAATGGCGATGTTCTGCGGCTGAGGGTGGTGAGGAAAATAAGGATAAAAATAAAAAGGAAGATGATGACAAGATTTATGTACCACTTGTATTTAGTGCTGCAAAAACTGAAAAAAAAACTTGTTCACCGTATTTTCTTAGAACTCAGATAACGTTAAGTTCAAATGCAGCGGTGTAATATTTCAAAATGTAAAGGTGACGTTAACTTAAACAATGTTATCTATATGTAAACAAAACTAGTGATGCAGTATTAAATGACAACAAACACGTATATGTAAACAAATAAATGCAAAGTTTATGCTTCGAGTCGATAGGAAGCTCGCGAAATAACATTGGGCATAGATGTATATACTATATGTTTACGAACGTCTTTGAATCATAAACGTAAGATAAATAACGTATTAATTTTTGTCATATGTATTGTTACATTAATTGTTGAATCAGATATATATGTATCGATACATTGTGTGTTTTTTTTTCAAGTCACTGCGGTGTATATGAACGAAATGCAATAAATAAGCCGAGTCGAAGTCCATGCTTTTCAGTTGATAAACTTTGCATCCCACAAGCTATGGATCGCATAGTTTATGTGATGTTACGAGTTGATGAGAATATCGTTGTAAATGCTGAATATTTATAAAGTAGATGCAACAGTTTTACGCGTAAGTCTCAATATTATATAATTATGTTATAGTCGTAAATAACTGACTTTGACCTGTGACAAATGAATAAGTAGTTGTTAATTGAAATAAAACATATTTTTCATTGTTATTCTCGTCGTTAAAATAAATCTCTCGTCGATAACATGAATCATAATAAGTTATTATATATGGATTTTGTACGACAGCAGTGTGATAAGTGAAAAATTACGCTAGTTTGCTATCACGCTATAGTTCGTAATGCGGATCATATACTTGTCCGGACTGGTTTTATTTCAACGTTTGAAACACACATTAGTAACTGGTAACACCGAAGTCAAACTCGTGATGTTTTGTTACAAACGCATTAATTGAACAAATATTAAGTACCACTTAAGCAATCGTTGAGAATAGGGCGTCACATGACTTTCATTTTTAGCAATGATTCATTTTTTGCTCTGTTTTTCAAAACATCATTAATATGAACCAAGAAAATCGTTCAGTGTAAATAAATGACTGCCCGATACATAAATTATATACTAGAGCTCAAGTACTCCTAAACATTTTGTCAGTCACGAGTATAGCGTATTCTGAATTATAACGACGACAGAAACGACCCAATATATATGAATGACACATTGATAGACAGAAACGACCCAATATATATGAATGACACATTGATAGACACAAACGACGCAATTAAGTTGTATGACACAGTGATAGACAGAAACGACGCAATATGTGTGTATATCACATTAATAGACAGAAACGAAGCAATTTATTTGTATGAACCTTGATAGACAGAAACGACGCAATATGTATGTATATCACATTAATAGACAGAAACGAAGCAATTTATTTGTATGAACCTTGATAGACAGAAACAACGCAATATATATGTATGACACCTTGATAGACAGAAACGACGCAATTTAGTTGTATGACAAAGTGATAGACAGAAACGAAGCAAAATATATGTTTTTCACATTGAAAGACAGAAACGAAGCAATTTAGTTGTATGACACTGTGATAGACAGAAACAATATAATTTGGCTGTACGACAGATATTGATCGACAAAAACGACGCAATTTCGTTGTATTACACATTGATAGGCAGAAAAGATGCAATTTAGTTTTATGGCACATTGCTAGACAAAACGACGCAATTTAGTTGTATGACACATTGCTAGACAAAACGACGCAATTTATTTGTATGACACAATGATAGACAGAAACGACGCAATTTAGTTTTATGACACATCTATAGACAGAAACGACACAATTAAGTTGTATGACTCATTGATATACAGAAACGACGATGTTTTTGTTTGACACATCAAAAAATCGACGCAATTTAACTGAACTTCACATCGATAGACCATGTCGACGCAATATTTTTGTATGGCACATCGATAGACGTAATGACGCTATATATGTAGGACATATCAATAGACAGAAACATCAATTTGTTTGACACATTTATATATTTGTAACGTAACGAATATTTGGGGCATTATTTAATAAATATAATAATCGAAATTTGCATCAAATCAATAACCCAAATTTCATACAATCTTCAAAGGCAGTCACGCCTAGACAACCATTTCATTGCCTCGGGTATAAAACGTCAAACATCGGTCAATTCCGTATGTATTCGTTAAGTGTCCGTTGCATACGTTATATTTACGTTGCAATTGTTAGACACGTGACTTTGCACACGGACCGTCAGAATGTGCACACGTTACAATCAACTGTTTTATCGTTTATATCTGTATTTTTGACTTGACTAACTACACAGTATCACGCACAAAGCCGGAGACAGAAGGCACACAATTTGTTTTGCAGCGGGGTGGCTCTCGTCCGTTATGCCACCGCATGTACGTTATAGTTCAGAATATTGTAAGGACAGTGGAAAGCGTTTGTGTAAGAATTAAATCAACAAAACAAATCACTATAAAACAGAAATGGACTTGTCCACGTTTATTAAAGAGTTCAATGACTACGTGACATATTAAACAACGCATTATATTTGTTTGACACATGGACAGAAGTAAACTACTTAATAGTGACAGTATGACACACCCACAGAAGGCAAGCCCAAACACAAACTTACACATCAATAGACGCTAAAAATGCCAACATATATTTGACACATTTACTAACGTCAATGACGTATTGTACGCGTATTTGTTTGACACATTAACAGAAAAGACACTTATATGTATACAGGTGGTAACACCTACATACTAACTAACGTTGCATGTTTGTAAAGTCGTATCGTCAATATCATATGACCCTATTCCACTACGAAAACAAGCCCACGATTCGCTACGATTTATCACATTTATTTAATCGGGAAGACTCGTGATAGTCTACGATTCAGTTACGACACTGGTACGATTGAGTTACGACGAATCGTGGGGTTCGGTTGAAGTCTTGCCAATAGGGTCGCGACTTCACTACTATATGTAAGAATCTACTGCGACTGTACTACGAGCGATGCAGATCGGTCACGACTAAGCTAGGACCTCGCCGAACGCACCCATGAATTAGGCGCCAGTATCTATTGATATAGATCTTAATCGCGAGAATCTTAGCGGGCTCGCAACTCACTCGGGTTGAACTCGTGAGAGTCTTGACAAAGTCGTAGTTGATTCGTAAACAGATCACGTGATCACCGATTTCCCGATTTAGTCACGAATTACCTACGATTCCATTACGACGCTAAAGAACGCACTACGACGCTGTTACGAGTCAACTGCGATTAAATTCAGTCTTGGAGGTTCTGGCCAAATTTTTAACACGTTTAAAATCTGGCCACAATTTTTCGGGAGCTCACGAGTGGCAGGAATCACTTACGACTTGCCCACGACTAGCTACGAATGAGTTAGTACCTTCGCCGATTGAGCTACAAATGTCCCCGACCTAAAAATATTTGAAATCGGGACAAATCGTGGGGAATCGGGTCGAAGTTGAATACCCCTAATACGTAGCACAAGTTACATTTGAGAGCTCAAAACCAACTCCGAGGTTCATGAATAAGGCAAATCAAATTTTTTAACAGTTGTTTATTGATTTGTGAGGATAATAATTACAATCTGACATTGAAATTATCGGATTAAATAAACTAACCATATTCGATTATGTGTATCGGGATTAAGGCAATACATTTTAGACGGGATATGTATATTGAAGTCGTGTTTGGCAAAAGTTATCACAACTAGTAGTACACCAGTGTGTTCCAATGTCTTATACCCAATAAGGTCGGGGAACATAAAACAGGAAGCGTAAACAAATAGAGCATATGTAGCCGAGAAAAAAAATAATGCCATAATTATAAGTGCGATTCGCATGTGTACACCTTTTCTTGAGATATTTATTTACACGTGATATAGCACATGTCAATGCGTTTTTGATGTTTTAAAGGTCATTGATAGCATCGCGAAAATATATCACGCGCGACGAAAACTTTCGAGTTACATCCATATGTCTATTGTTATGTCAAACATTTCCTATGTATGAAGCGGTCAACGGCTGTATTATTAGTGTTATTATGCTTGAGTTGTCAGGCAGCTTCTACTTTCATGTTCGAATACGTATACAAGCATATGCATTTGAGATGACAACGTTATTTTTCAAATCTGGTTGATACGCATTTAAAATTTGATTTAAATATTAAATATTGCCCAGAGTGATAAAGCAACCAATAAACTGTAAGGTAATGTTTGCATTTTAAAACATATTTCATATTGCCTGCGTTGTTTTCTAAATTATACATACTGTGGGTCCACATTGGTAATGGCTTTGATTGAATGGCGCTGCCCTATTGATATTAAAGAACATGCTGACAATTCCCAACCGAATACACATGGTAACACGGAATGACATTTTGTCTAAACGAATGCCAAAATATTCCTATCTAAATCGCCGTAACGCTTCGTGCTACAATTGGAGTATAGCTCTTCAAATCCCTGCCCCAATAACTGGCCCTGTGATACGATTCATATATTGCTACCAAACCGACAGACGATGTATTGACGTTACCACGAGATTTCATTGACTGTGTGTTTTTAATTAAGAATGCTTGCACAGTAATAAGTTGATAGACATGTTTTGTAAAAACGCACGTACGCACACTGTAAACGATGCGTGAAGGACCAACACATAGCCGTGTTTATAACTACAAACAAATATTGGAAATAATATATAATATTACACCTCAGAGATATCGGTCCTTCTATATCTATATGACCGGTTTCAGTCTGTAAAATTCGATAGAGGAACCTAATAGTATATGGACCGGTCACTATTTTTTGTAAATGGACCGTTCTGGGTTACACACCAGTACACCACTAAATTTGCACTGTTTTACTGTAAAATGACGTCATTATTCCTGCGAAATTCTTCAGTTGATCTCTTTTAAACCATAAACAATCGTACACCACTGTACAATGGTAAAGGGGAAACTCTTCGGTGTAATATACAGTTTCTGGCGGCCTGGCTGGTCACTATAATGTCATAGGGACCTCAGTGGAGTTTACTATTTCTTAAATATTACACCTCAGGGATATTGGTCCTTCTATATCTATATGCCCGGTTTCAGTCTGTAAAATGCGATAGAGAAACCTAAGAGTATATGGACCGGTCACTATTTTTTGTATATGGACCGTTCGGGTTTACACACCACTAAATGTGCACTGTATTGAAGCGTTTTATTGAACAGCATTGACAATATTTCAGCTTTAACAAGAGTAAAAAACAACAACTTAATTTAGAATAAACGATACGCTAACCTCAATGCCAACGTTAATCCAATGTGTATAACAATAAAGTCGAACGATATTCACTTCCATTTTATATTCTTCCATACTTTTATCGAAACTTATTTAAAATCACACTATTTAATTGTAATCCTATCGAAGTTTACATTATGTATGATAAACACACAATCCGAAATACGTTTTGCATTCGTTCGATGCCTAAAACAAATAACTAACTGTTAAAAAACACTACGTCCGACATGTCCTTAACATCCAGAGAATTTAGCTCCAACTGGAATGTTTCGTCAGAGGAACTACGTCACACGATATACGTCATCGTTTGCGCATTCATTTGCATGAAAAATGAAAGTATGGAAAGCCGGTACAACACTGTATAAGTATACAGGGGACACACTTCGGTGTAAAATAAGAAATAGTAAACTCCACTTCGGTCCCAATGGTATTATAGTGACCAGCCAGGCAGCCAAAACTGTTTATGGACCTCAGCCTACGGCTTTGGTCCATATACGGTTTGTGGCAGCCTGGCAGGTCACTATAATGTCATAGGGACCTCAGTGGGGTTTACTATTTCTTAAATATAAAATCCTTTTTCCTTTTATTATGAAATTATTTGAATGGTCCAACAGTCGACAGATAGTAAAAAAGCAAGTCGAAGCGTCTAGAAATACGCGGACAATGTCTATTTATTATGATCTCCATAACAGAACACTGTCTTGGACAATGTTACGGATCTTAAAGCGCGTAGACTTATAACAGATGTATAATAAACATGTTTTTTTCGTTTGCAAATCTGGTTAGATATATAAGACCCATTCCCAGTAACGACGGGCAATTAATAACGCAGAAAGAATGTGCACGTCGGTATTAACATGATTTGTTACTAGTATATCAAAATGTAAATAATTTATTGTAAGGTCCTCCATTCGTATATTTTTTCCTGAATTCTTCAATAAAGTTCTTTAAAATTGTTTCACTGGTTTGTACTGTTTGCCTTTAAAATTAGAAACGGGCATGACCGCTTTTGAAAAAAATGTGCAACAGTGATGGAGCACTGTTAATTTTCCCTTTTTCGAGTATGTCCTACTATCTTTGTGTATTAACTTATGTATCAAGACATTTTCGTGTGTGTTTTATATTATTATTGTTAAATTTAAATGGGATTTAATTGCTCAGATGGTCACGTGATGTAGGTGTGAGCGGTCGCAGGTTTTTAGCGGGATAAAAAAAACACATAAATTTAGTGAAT
>VMBQ01002778.1:107209-125701 GCA_007657795.1 Dreissena rostriformis | reverse complement strand
TATTTCTAAGAACTGTACCAATTGCTTTATGCATGTGAATTCTGATATGTCCCTTGGTGTTTGGGGTATATATCAAATACAGCTTAGAAATTCCCAAACATTGCCAGTTTGATATACTATTGGGATTTAATTTTGAAATGCTGTGTAAGCAAGTCTTATTTTATGGGAATTAAAAAGAAATTACTTAAAACTCTTCTTTGATATAAAATTACTAATTCAAATACCTATGGGTTGATTTTATGGTTGTAAATTATTATGTTCAAGTCCATGAAAGGTTTAAGTTTTGAAGTTATTTCATAATTTGTTGCTTACAAGTAAGTTAACAGACTCTTAAATAACATAGTTTTTATGGCATCTGTGTATGGGCAGAAGTAATAAACAAAGTTGACCCTTGATATGTTGAGCCCAGGAGTAATTACTCTTGGAATTTGATTTATAGTGANCTGTGTGAATTGACAGTTTGACGTCATCAAAGGAAAGCCACTTCCTGTCTGAGGGAATAAAGCCACACCGTTCTTGCCAACAAAATTGGCTTCCTTTGTTTTGCAATTTTTTGGCATGCACAGTAGCACACTGCTACCGCGATGTTGCGCCGCGGTGTCGATAAGAACGGAAATTGTCTGCATTTACCGACTAGGCTCAAGTTATACACGCCGCGGGTATTAGCTAACTCGGCGGAACGCCGAGTGTTTAAGCGAGTTCACCTTGCCTTCCCCCTCCACGGAAGCACTCGCTAGTAGAAAAAGCCCCGCGGAGGGAGCGAGTTGTTTGGGGAAAACGCATGGGCTGTACTGTAGTAAAACCTTGTTAACATTCTAGAAGTCACATTTATAGTCCAATCTTTATGAAACTTGGTCAGAACATTTGTTCCAATGATAGCTCGGCTGAGTTGAAAATGGTTTCGTCGAAAAATATGCCGCCAGGGGTGCGGGGAATTTTTCCTTATATTGCGATAATGAAACCTTGTAAACATTCTAGAAGTCACATTTTTAGTGCAATCTAAATGAAACTTAGTTAGAATACTTAGTAGTGTTCTAATGATATCTCAGTCAAGTTCGAAAATTCTACCAGTGTGATGAAAAAATAATCTCAAATAAGCACAAACAGATAATAAATGGTAATTAAGGTACAGGGGTGTTCCAGAAATAAACATTCTGACACAGAGATATTCTTCTTTTGAAATTCTGGCATATGGGTGCCAATGTACTTAACCCTTTGAGCGCTGGAACCGAATTTTAAAGGCCTTTGCAAACAGTTTGGATCCAGATGAGACGCCACAGAACGTGGCGTCTCATCAGGATCCAAACTGTTTGCTATTCTGATAGTATTCTTTGAAAAAAAAATTGAAGAAAATGCTAATTTTAGAAATTCAGCAGACGACATTTTAGCAGACGACAAATTTCCCAGCATGCAAAGGGTTAAAGGCCCAGAGAAAAAGCCTGTAAACTTATATGTATCTATTACCATTTTACTGTTTAATCATCTGATTATTTTCATATCTTCACACCATGTACATTTCATTACTGTTGAATAATTAATAGCACATCTGTTATGCACAATATTATTTATTCATTATTAACTTTGTATAAATATTTACACGCTGCACAAAGCAATGTTTTATCTGATACAAAAAACATAAAGAAATTTATTTTTAAAATATTTAAGTAAAGGAACATCTATTTTGGTAAATTAACATGTTTGGTAAGTGGAACATAATTTAATGTAATTCTATCTGATTTTACAAAGGTACCTATTGTATTATTGTATTGGAAATCAAATAACAGTTAACACATTCATTCTCTGCTGTACAAATTCCCTTTGGCAAATACTAAGGTCTATTGTGACAATATTATTGTTAGCAAAATTGCATCATAGCCAGTTTGGTTTATTTGACAGGTTTAAGGACATTGTCAAATCTTTTCAGTGTTTTGAGACTTGTACCAATTCGTCAAAATGGCAACTCAAGATGACACAAAAAGGGAACATAGGTATTCTAGAGGAATGTCACATTCAGCAAAGATGTTCAAGAGGGAGCCAGATAAGAGGTGACTATCAATTGTTTACTATTAAGTTTATGTAAAGCATGCATTTACATGTATTTGCATAAAATAGTTTTGTTTAAAAATGACAGCATCAAATAATGTAATTGTATGTTCCAGCTCTTGAAGCAAATTGAAACTAGAATTACATTATTTCAAATAATAATTACAACATCAATATTGGATTATACTAATTGTATGACATCTGTTTTCAATCAAAATTGTGTTGACCATTGTTATCAATAATGATAAAAAGACAGCTGGTTTGGGAACAATTCATCAATCTACATGTGTGAATTGACATTCATTATAAAATCCAGGTTATAATCCCCCGCCAGAGGCGGAGGGATATTGTTTTGGCGTTGTCCGTCCGTCCGGCACTTTTGTGTCCGGAGCCATATCTTGAAAGTGCTTTGGCGGATTTCATTGAAACTTGGTATGAGTATATATATGGATAAGAGGATGATGCACGCCAAATGGCATTGTACACCATATGTTAATAACGGAGTTATGGCCCTTGGTATCTTGAAAAAATGCTTTTTACTATAGGCTCTTTGGTATGAGTATATATATGGATAAGAGGATGATGCACGCCAACTGGCATTGTACACCATCTGTAAATAACAGAGTTATGGCCCTTGGTATCTTGAAATAATGCTTTTTACTATAAGCTTAGAGCTTTATCTCCATTAACACATGAGCCAGAGCCATGAAACTTGCACACATCTGGTGGTGCTTCACATTCAACACCCATAGTCCTAATGGCTAAGGTCAAGGTCACACATTGAGGTCAAAGGTCACAAATTTGATGAATTATTCATTATTGAAATGGATATATCAGGAACATTTGTGTCCGGAGCCATCATGGAAGTGCTTTGGCGGATTTCATTGAAACTTGGTTGGTGTTGTCCATCCATCCATCTGTCAGTATGTTCATCTGTCCAATTTGCACCCATCCTTAAACAAAATATATGTTGCGGGGGATATCCATTCTACGAATTTGCTTGTTTAATTATGATCTATATAATTGATGATATTGGCACACCTTCCACCTGTGTTATTGAACAATATTTGAGCCACACTTTGAGCTAATCCCAGATTAGGACAATACTTTATGCACATGCATTGAGTCTACTTTCCCCAGAGACTGTATTATTGTTTATAGGATTTATGACTAAAAGTCATCTCAGGTCAATACTGTAGCAAACAGTGATCAGCTTGTATTGTGTGAGGCCCCATTCTTCAGCTTGTATTGTGTGAGGCCCCATTCTTCAGCTTGTATTGTGTGAGGCCCCATTCTTCAGCTTGTATTGTGTGAGGCCCCATTCTTCAGCTTGTATTGTGTGAGGCCCCATTCTTCAGCTTGTATTGTGTGAGGCCCCATTCTTCAGCTTGTATTGTGTGAGGCCCCATTCTTCAGCTTGTATTGTGTGAGGCCCCATTCTTCAGCTTGTATTGTGTGAGGCCCCATTCTTCAGCTTGTATTGTGTGAGGCCCCATTCTTCAGCTTGTATTGTGTGAGGCCCCATTCTTCAGCTTGTATTGTGTGAGGCCCCATTCTTCAGCTTGTATTGTGTGAGGCCCCATTCTTCAGCTTGTATTGTGTGAGGCCCCATTCTTCAGCTTGTATTGTGTGAGGCCCCATTCTTCAGCTTGTATTGTGTGAGGCCCCATTCTTCAGCTTGTATTGTGTGAGGCCCCATTCTTCAGCTTGTATTGTGTGAGGCCCCATTCTTCAGCTTGTATTGTGTGAGGCCCCATTCTTCAGCTTGTATTGTGTGAGGCCCCATTCTTCAGCTTGTATTGTGTGAGGCCCCATTCTTCAGCTTGTATTGTGTGAGGCCCCATTCTTCAGCTTGTATTGTGTGAGGCCCCATTCTTCAGCTTGTATTGTGTGAGGCCCCATTCTTCAGCTTGTATTGTGTGAGGCCCCATTCTTCAGCTTGTATTGTGTGAGGCCCCATTCTTCAGCTTGTATTGTGTGAGGCCCCATTCTTCAGCTTGTATTGTGTGAGGCCCCATTCTTCAGCTTGTATTGTGTGAGGCCCCATTCTTCAGCTTGTATTGTGTGAGGCCCCATTCTTCAGCTTGTATTGTGTGAGGCCCCATTCTTCAGCTTGTATTGTGTGAGGCCCCATTCTTCAGCTTGTATTGTGTGAGGCCCCATTCTTCAGCTTGTATTGTGTGAGGCCCCATTCTTCAGCTTGTATTGTGTGAGGCCCCATTCTTCAGCTTGTATTGTGTGAGGCCCCATTCTTCAGCTTGTATTGTGTGAGGCCCCATTCTTCAGCTTGTATTGTGTGAGGCCCCATTCTTCAGCTTGTATTGTGTGAGGCCCCATTCTTCAGCTTGTATTGTGTGAGGCCCCATTCTTCAGCTTGTATTGTGTGAGGCCCCATTCTTCAGCTTGTATTGTGTGAGGCCCCATTCTTCAGCTTGTATTGTGTGAGGCCCCATTCTTCAGCTTGTATTGTGTGAGGCCCCATTCTTCAGCTTGTATTGTGTGAGGCCCCATTCTTCAGCTTGTATTGTGTGAGGCCCCATTCTTCAGCTTGTATTGTGTGAGGCCCCATTCTTCAGCTTGTATTGTGTGAGGCCCCATTCTTCAGCTTGTATTGTGTGAGGCCCCATTCTTCAGCTTGTATTGTGTGAGGCCCCATTCTTCAGCTTGTATTGTGTGAGGCCCCATTCTTCAGCTTGTATTGTGTGAGGCCCCATTCTTCAGCTTGTATTGTGTGAGGCCCCATTCTTCAGCTTGTATTGTGTGAGGCCCCATTCTTCAGCTTGTATTGTGTGAGGCCCCATTCTTCAGCTTGTATTGTGTGAGGCCCCATTCTTCAGCTTGTATTGTGTGAGGCCCCATTCTTCAGCTTGTATTGTGTGAGGCCCCATTCTTCAGCTTGTATTGTGTGAGGCCCCATTCTTCAGCTTGTATTGTGTGAGGCCCCATTCTTCAGCTTGTATTGTGTGAGGCCCCATTCTTCAGCTTGTATTGTGTGAGGCCCCATTCTTCAGCTTGTATTGTGTGAGGCCCCATTCTTCAGCTTGTATTGTGTGAGGCCCCATTCTTCAGCTTGTATTGTGTGAGGCCCCATTCTTCAGCTTGTATTGTGTGAGGCCCCATTCTTCAGCTTGTATTGTGTGAGGCCCCATTCTTCAGCTTGTATTGTGTGAGGCCCCATTCTTCAGCTTGTATTGTGTGAGGCCCCATTCTTCAGCTTGTATTGTGTGAGGCCCCATTCTTCAGCTTGTATTGTGTGAGGCCCCATTCTTCAGCTTGTATTGTGTGAGGCCCCATTCTTCAGCTTGTATTGTGTGAGGCCCCATTCTTCAGCTTGTATTGTGTGAGGCCCCATTCTTCAGCTTGTATTGTGTGAGGCCCCATTCTTCAGCTTGTATTGTGTGAGGCCCCATTCTTCAGCTTGTATTGTGTGAGGCCCCATTCTTCAGCTTGTATTGTGTGAGGCCCCATTCTTCAGCTTGTATTGTGTGAGGCCCCATTCTTCAGCTTGTATTGTGTGAGGCCCCATTCTTCAGCTTGTATTGTGTGAGGCCCCATTCTTCAGCTTGTATTGTGTGAGGCCCCATTCTTCAGCTTGTATTGTGTGAGGCCCCATTCTTCAGCTTGTATTGTGTGAGGCCCCATTCTTCAGCTTGTATTGTGTGAGGCCCCATTCTTCAGCTTGTATTGTGTGAGGCCCCATTCTTCAGCTTGTATTGTGTGAGGCCCCATTCTTCAGCTTGTATTGTGTGAGGCCCCATTCTTCAGCTTGTATTGTGTGAGGCCCCATTCTTCAGCTTGTATTGTGTGAGGCCCCATTCTTCAGCTTGTATTGTGTGAGGCCCCATTCTTCAGCTTGTATTGTGTGAGGCCCCATTCTTCAGCTTGTATTGTGTGAGGCCCCATTCTTCAGCTTGTATTGTGTGAGGCCCCATTCTTCAGCTTGTATTGTGTGAGGCCCCATTCTTCAGCTTGTATTGTGTGAGGCCCCATTCTTCAGCTTGTATTGTGTGAGGCCCCATTCTTCAGCTTGTATTGTGTGAGGCCCCATTCTTCAGCTTGTATTGTGTGAGGCCCCATTCTTCAGCTTGTATTGTGTGAGGCCCCATTCTTCAGCTTGTATTGTGTGAGGCCCCATTCTTCAGCTTGTATTGTGTGAGGCCCCATTCTTCAGCTTGTATTGTGTGAGGCCCCATTCTTCAGCTTGTATTGTGTGAGGCCCCATTCTTCAGCTTGTATTGTGTGAGGCCCCATTCTTCAGCTTGTATTGTGTGAGGCCCCATTCTTCAGCTTGTATTGTGTGAGGCCCCATTCTTCAGCTTGTATTGTGTGAGGCCCCATTCTTCAGCTTGTATTGTGTGAGGCCCCATTCTTCAGCTTGTATTGTGTGAGGCCCCATTCTTCAGCTTGTATTGTGTGAGGCCCCATTCTTCAGCTTGTATTGTGTGAGGCCCCATTCTTCAGCTTGTATTGTGTGAGGCCCCATTCTTCAGCTTGTATTGTGTGAGGCCCCATTCTTCAGCTTGTATTGTGTGAGGCCCCATTCTTCAGCTTGTATTGTGTGAGGCCCCATTCTTCAGCTTGTATTGTGTGAGGCCCCATTCTTCAGCTTGTATTGTGTGAGGCCCCATTCTTCAGCTTGTATTGTGTGAGGCCCCATTCTTCAGCTTGTATTGTGTGAGGCCCCATTCTTCAGCTTGTATTGTGTGAGGCCCCATTCTTCAGCTTGTATTGTGTGAGGCCCCATTCTTCAGCTTGTATTGTGTGAGGCCCCATTCTTCAGCTTGTATTGTGTGAGGCCCCATTCTTCAGCTTGTATTGTGTGAGGCCCCATTCTTCAGCTTGTATTGTGTGAGGCCCCATTCTTCAGCTTGTATTGTGTGAGGCCCCATTCTTCAGCTTGTATTGTGTGAGGCCCCATTCTTCAGCTTGTATTGTGTGAGGCCCCATTCTTCAGCTTGTATTGTGTGAGGCCCCATTCTTCAGCTTGTATTGTGTGAGGCCCCATTCTTCAGCTTGTATTGTGTGAGGCCCCATTCTTCAGCTTGTATTGTGTGAGGCCCCATTCTTCAGCTTGTATTGTGTGNGGGGTGAGCTTGGTTATTCTTTGTATTCTTTGACCCCACAAATTGTTTTTTATTTGTTAACATTCATTCTGTTAAACTAGCTTACTGAGGGTGAATGTGGATCTGATGACACAATGTTGCGCTCCTGTAACATAATAAGCAGATATTTAAAACAGTTGTCCCAACTGACTGTGTTTCAATTTAGGAGGAAAATCACTTCCTGATAATAATGACATCTTCAGAAGGGTTTTATTTCAGGAAGATATTGATTAGTGTTGCGCAGTACATTGTACAGAAAATAAGACGCTGAGTGAAATACAGTTACCACGCTAAACAACATGTTTTTATGTGGTCATTCATTTTGAAAACTGAGTTTGCAGAATTTACGGGGAAATTGTTTTATGATTGACACCTTGTAGTGGAATTCTAGTTGGACAAAACTTATGTTTTTTTGTAAACCTTCCAAAAGCTGGCAGCAGCTACTGGTTGGTGACAATCTTTATGTTAATCAAGTAAATTGAAATATTTGATATCTGATTTCCTGCATGCTTACCGCTGCAGGGTTTAGCTGCTTCAGTGTGGATCTAAAAAGTGACTCAAATTACACATTAAAATAATCTAGTTTTTTTTTAACTAATGACAAATTACACATATATATTATTATGAGGTTTCTGACTATAAGGAATATAATTGTGTGAAGCTTAAGATATTAATCAATTAGTAAGGTGTTAATATTATTAGCTGCACTAATGTTACATTATACTACATGCTACTTGTGAAATGAAGCAATCACCCTACATGTGAACGTCATTACTGCCTTGTCATAGTGATAATAGCACTAATAGCAGTGGAATGCAAATTGGAAATGACTGAATAAAATAGGAAAATTTCTGTCAAGTTTCTAGGCATGTGTGAAACAAATATTCTACGGAGAGACACATTATTGTGCACACGTTTGAAAATGTGACTGTTACATTATACTACATGCTACATGTATAATGAAGCATCCATACTACATTGGATAGCCATTCACTGCCTTGTCAAAGTGATAATAGCACTAATAGCAGTGGAATGCAAATGGGAAATGACTGAATAAAATAGGAAAATTGCTGTCAAGTTTCTAGGCATGTGTGAAACAAATATTCTGCGGAGAGACAATTTAGTGTGCACACGTTTGAAAATGTGTCTCTTTTATTCTCAGGAGTAATGATGTTATTGTAAATCTCAGAGGGTTGAAAACAGGAACTCCATATTTGTAATATTGTACTTTAAAGACCATGTCATACGGAAGGAGGTTTAGTTGTTCCGCTACTAAAAATGAGATTTCTCCCACTTCCAGAGTGTTTGTTAACCGCAGTCTCATGTTGGAGAAGGTCAAGTTCTTCGGCTTCGACATGGACTACACACTTGCAGGTACGTTGATAAAGCATGGACGAAACACTCGCAGGTACGTAGAAATAGCATGGACTACACACTCGCTGATACAAAGATATAGCATGGACTGGAAACCAGCAGGTATGTACATGTAGAAATAGCATGGACTACACACTCGCAGGTACATATACATAGCATGGACTCCACCCTTGCAGGTGCGTAGGAAAAGCATGGACTAAACCACTTGTAGGTATGTAGAAATAGCATGGACTACACACTGACAGGTAAGTGCATGTAGAAATAGCATGAACTACACACTCGAAGGTACATAGAAATAGCATGGACTACAGTCTTGGTGGTGCATAGAAAAAGCCTGGACTTTATCACTTGCAGGTATGTAGAAATAGCATGGATTACACACTGACAGGTAAGTACATGTAGAAATAGCATGGACTACACACTCACAGGTACATGCATGTAGAAATAGCATGGACTACACACTCACAGGTACATGGTAATAGCATGGACTACACCCTTGCAGGGGCGTAGAAATAGCATGGACTACACCACTTGCAGGTACATAGAAATAGCACGGACTACATCACTGGCAGGTACATAGAAATAGCATGGACTACACCCTTGCATGGACTACACCTTCACAGGTACATAGAAATAGCATGGACTACATCACTGGCAGGTACGTATAAATAGCATGGACTACACCCTCGCATGAACATAGAAATAGCATGGACTACACCCTCACAGGTACGTACGAATAGCATGGACTACATCCACACAGGTATGTAGATATAGCATGGACTTAACACTTGCAGGTACATGTACATAGAAATAGCATGGACTACAAACTCACAGGTATTTTAAATTTAGAAATAGCATGGACTTAATCTTTTGCTGGTGTGTAGTTAAAGCATGGAATATATATTTACAGGCAATGAAACATTTTATTTCATAAAAAGAACATAATAATATATGAAAAAAATCATAATATTAGTTTTATTCATGTTGAGAGGTCTATATGGTCAAACTGTCCTTTTATTTTTGATATTTATTGAAACAGCATTAACCACACTGCCATGTTACAATGTTCAGCTATCTACCATACATGCAAGTGTTGCTTGAAGTGACAAACATGCTAACAACATCCCATGGGCAGTGTGGAGACCTGTTAATATCTGATCAGCATTTCACAATTTCCTGCCGGAAGAAAAAAAATGTGATGATGTTAAGTAGCTTCATCTAGATAATAGCACATTCTGTGCAAAATGTATGTTATTGAAAAACAAAATGAGTCTCGCTCTGAGAAAACTGGGCTTCTGCGTAAAGTTTTGTCCCAGATTAGCCTGTGCAGTCCGCTTTAATGTAATGTATGTCTATGTATAGTGGAAAATATCATGGATATGCCCCTTTACGTCTTTATTTTATTTTTGTTTGTTTCTGAAGAACACTGATAGCAATATTTCTTCCCAGACTGTTGCTGTTGGTTGTTGCTTTTTGGCCAACCAGTTTTAAGCCATGAATACAATTATACTTCCTTTTTAAGAACTTTTGGAAGCATATATATTTGTGAAACGATACCTGTATTGCCATTTATTTCCTGGTATTATTGAGTACAGCTGTCAGCAGGAAAATTTGTCTGTAATGCAAGTAATTTTTATTAACCCTTTGAGCGCTGGAACCGGATTTTGAAGGCCTTTGCAAACAGTTTGGATCCAGATGAGACGCCACAAAACGTGGCGTCTCATCAGGATCCAAACTGTTCGCTATTTGGATAGTGGTCTTAGAAAAAAAATCGAAGAAAATGCTAATTTTACAAATTCAGCAGACGACATTTTAGCAGACGACAAATTACCCAGCATTCAAAGGGTCAAAATCAATATAGAATTTGAGCAGCGCTATAAGAAAACCGGTTTGAGACGCACTTTAAGAAAACCAGGCTTAGTGCATGTGGCTAAAGTATTGAACCAAATTTGCCTGTGCAGTCTACACAGGCTGATCAGGGATGACACTTTCCACTTAGACTGGATTTGTGTTTAGAGCAGATTTCCTTCAATAGAAAAATTTCATAAAAGCGGTAAGTTTCATCCCTGATTTGGTACGATACTTAACTCATGTACATTAAGCCCGGTTTTTACCAGTGGAAGGCTTATTTTTTATTAATTTTTAACCAGATGACCAAACACTTCTATCAATAGGGATCCAGCTTTGCTTTACTCAGTGAATACCGGTATATATTTACACTATCTCATACCAGGTCATGTATTTGTGAACTTCCACTTATCTTCTCAACAATTACTACTGTCAGGTCATTGACCGATTAATCTCAAAATAATGAATCATTTTTATTGCCCCTGTTGGCCAGATTTGTTTTCAGGGTTTAATTTTATAATCCTTTTTAAGCAGACCACCTGAAACCATGTACCTCAGAACAGAATACTTATTATGTTCAGCTTCCTTTATGCATGTGTCTCTTTTGCATTTGTGCACTTATCTTGAAACCACACCTAAACCCATAGGCAGATTTTCACCAAACTTTACTGGAATTATCTTTTAACAACCCTTGTTCAAAATTATGTCAACGAGTTTTTTTATGCCCTTAGCATGTCCTCATGCCGGCTGGCATAAAGCCATTTGCTTGTTCGTTCATAAATATGTCTATACGAGGTTAATGCAAAATAACATGTTTTGTTGAGCATCAATACAGCTTGTTACAAAACTTTGATACTTGCATAGATGTTTTCTTTGAACACTCTCAAACTACCCACTTCACTGTGACCTGACCTCACTACCCACATCACTGTGACCTGACCTCACTACCCACATCACTGTGACCTGACATCACTACCCACATCACTGTGACCTGACCACACTACCCACATCACTGTGACCTGACCTCACTACCCACATCACTGTGACCTGACCTCACTACCCACATCACTGTGACCTGACCTCATTTTGACCGTGATCCACGTTGAGACTTAGATTATAAATACAGAAGCTCAAAACTATTGGTTGACCCAAAATGAAGTGTTTCCTCTAACATAATTAAGGCTTCCCATTTAGCTGTGACACTGGCATGGAATGAAGTGTTGAACACTATCAACATACCCACATCCCCTTGCCTAATTTTGATCTTGACATTGACCTACTTTTTGACTGAGACCAATGCAGTAGATCCACAATGTGGGTTAACCTAAAACGACCCATTTTGTCTAAAAAAATAAATCAAAACTCAACAAGCCCCTCATCACCTTACCTCATTGTGACCTTGACAGTGACCTACTTTTGGTCAAATTTTTTGGCTAACCAAAGGGACTTTTAGGTTTAAATCAATGCATATTTAAGTCAATACTTCTTATTAAAAGCTTTGATACATTTATTGAACATTTTTACCCACACTCACATCACCTGAGGAATACCATGTCAGCTCCCCCTTTGGAATGGCAGTTCTGGCAGCTGTCATCCTGGCCATTACTTTCACAAATTTGTATAATCTCAATGTTTTATTTGATGTGGATTTATGCATAAGCTGACAATTTGATCTAATTTGACAAATTACTTTTGTTATGGTATGACAATATGTAATTTGTGGGAAACAGTGATTGTGCTACGAAAACCTTCTATTTCTATAATTGTGTGATTGTATAAATAATTTTTCCATCAACATGAAGATAATATTCCACACTTCCACATACGGTGTGTTCATTTGATTTGCTCCTGAATTGAGAATGGAAAATGGATTTTATGCAGTTGCGCAGACTCCTCAGGAGCTACCCTGTCCGCTATTAAGTCACATAAGGTTTTGTGGTCTCATTAGCTGACAGGGTAGCTCTGAAAGAGCACGTACAAATGCGCAGGCTAGTTTGGAGCTATGCTTGCCGCATATTTTATGACCCATTATTTCAGACCCATTTTGGCTCGAGGAGGCTCAATAATTACAGTTTATTTTTAATTGGCTAATACAGTTATCCCTTTCAGACTTTTGATTTTACAGTTAAAAAGCAACACATTACAGAACTGTGATAACATGTTTAGACATTAAACAATGTAGCTGAGAAACATTGTGCAAATGTATAAATAAATTTGTGTTGAGCTCTGTGAAAAGGGGGTTTAATGCATGTGCGTAATGTGTCATCCCAGATTAGCCTGTGCAGTCTGCACAGGCTTATCAGGAGTAACACTTTCCGCTTTTATTGTATTTTTTGTTTAAGAAAGACTGTTCATGAAGAAAATCCAAATTAGGTGGAAAGTGTGGTCCCTGATAAGCCTGTGCGGACTGCACAGGCTAATCTGAGACGACACTTTACGCATATGCATTAAACCCCCTTTTCACAAAGCACAGCCCATTTATAAATTTATCTTTAACCGATTTCTCTTTATTGATTATTTGAATTTTTTATTTAAATTGAAGTGGGCCAATGTGTTGTATTTTTTTTTTATAACCCATTTTTGTTCCTGTTTAAACTTTAAGTTAATGAAATAGGACTATATAGGACAATCTGTATTAAAATACAAAACTAAAAATTGCCTTCTAGGTGACACAGTTCAAAGAATTTAACCCCAATCTTGTGAATATTTGATTAAATGAAAAGGTATTTGATGCCATCTCTAGTTCTAATATAAAATTTTAACACTATTTGGTTGCACTAATCATTAGTAGCAAAACAACTAAAACTGGAACACTGTATAAATTGAAATCAATAAAAGATTTCAATTTAAAGATGAAGATTGCTTTAAACTACTATAAAGCATTAACATTTTATATTGAAATGCAAATTTTAATTCCAGCTGTCATTATACATTTAGAGTTTAATTAGAAATTAAGTGGATGCCCTGCAGTTGATATGCTAGACAGGCCAGCATGGATTACATGCCCTGGTGGGGGGAACTAAATCAGGAGTGATGGATTAAGGGTCTGGTCCCTGCAGATCTAAGGGCCGACATGGGACCGCAGGGGACTGGTCAAGATTTACCTGCCACCCTGGGATCAGCCCCGCATCCTGCACACCTTTGTACTCTGCCTTCAGTTGTGTTTGGTTAACGGGCAATGGGCAATTTAATTATTTTGTTTTCTTAGCTTCATTTCCAATTATTTTGATAGTGTTGGGACATGGGAAAGTTGGCAACAAATTTTCGAGGTTTTAATTCCCCATTTCTCTATCATGAGAATTATATCATACAATTTCCCTTTCTGGCAATTTTTTAAGGGAGCTTTTATTTATTTTTATCCAAAAAAAATCATTAGGCAAAAAATATTATGTACCTTGTTAATAATCAAATTTTTCATTATTATGGCCCCCTTTGAAGAAGAGGGGGTATATTGTTTTGCACATGTCGGTCCGTCGGTAGGTTCGTCCGTCCATCCACTAGATGGTTTCCGGATGATAACTCAAGAACGCTTAGGCCTAGGATCATGAAACTTTATAGGTACATTGATCATGACTCGCAGATGACCCCTATTGTTTTTAAGGTCACTAGGTCAAAGGTCAAGGTCACAGTGACTCGAAGTAGAAAAATGGTTTCCAGATGATAACTCAAGAACACTTACGCCTAGGATCATGAAACTTCATAGGTACATTGATCATGACTGGCAGATGACCCCTATTGATTTTCAGGTCACTAGGTCAAAGGTCATGGTCACAGTGACTCGACACAGTTAAATGGTTTCCGGATGATAACTCAAGAAGGCTTACGCCTAGGATCATGAAACTTCATATGTACATTGATCATGACTCGCTGATGACCCCTATTGATTTTCAGGTCACTAGGTCAAAGGTTACGGTCACGGTGACTCGAACCAGTAAAATGGTTTCCGGATGATAACTCAAGAACGCGTATGCCTAGGATCATGAAACTTAATATGTACATTGATAATGATTCACAGAGACCCCAATTGATTTTCAGGTCACTAGGTCAAAGGTCAAGGTCACGGTGACTTGACACAGTAAAATGGTTTCCGAATGATAACTCAAGAATACTTAGGCCTATGATCATGAAACTTCATAGGTACATTGATCATGACTGGCAAATGACCCATATTGATTTTTAAGTCACAAGGTCAAAGGTCAAGTTCACAGTGACAAAAAACGTATTCACACAATGGCTGCCACTACAACTGACAGCCCATATGGGGGGCATGCATGTTTTACAAACAGCCCTTGTTTAATTTTTTTCATTTAAATCTAAATAGATTGAATACACGTATCATTCACACGTCTTAGAGTTTGAAGAATAATTATTAGAAAATGTAATTAAAATCAGACTTAGGTCATTCAAAAATCAGATTTAACCAAACAGGAAATATATTCTATTTGGTTCTTGGCAACCATAAAATTTGTAATAGGATTTCTTCTTGGCGTAATTTTCATATGATATTTTTTGCTTGTTTGCTTTTAACGTTTTATGCAAGGGGATTAAAAGGCCTCATGAATTTCGAATTAAACTAATTTGCCAAAATAAGATGAATGGTTTATAAATAAATAAGAGGACATTTGATGCTAAGTATGGAACAGCTGTTGGCAAGTTTGATAAAAAATGGTTACTTGTTGAGATTATTTGAGCTTTTTATAAATTTAAAATAACTGATTTTGGAAACTGTTTGTAAAATAATTTATTATGTTCTGTTATGTTATTATTGAATTAATTTACCTTGAAAGTATTTTTCATTGACGTTGAAAGATAGTGCAAGAACACTTAATTTTATCAGATAAGACATAATATTCCTAAGTTTTATTGCACAGTATTTATTACGATAATGAAAATTAATTAAATGAAGTAATGACATTTACAAGTTTTTGATGGGTACAATAATTTTTAAGAGGCAATAGGACATTTTGAGATTAATACTTCAAATGACAATTTGGTCACAGTTGTAACAATCTGGAACTAATTTCATAATAAGTTTAATTACTAGTAATTAGTTAATTACATAATCATATTAACATGTTTATGTTTGCAGATTAAATTTGAAGATGTAATTTTATGTGTAAAAATTATTACTGTCATAAACCATTTCATACCGAGTTTCATCAAAAAGCTACGAAACGCTCTGATTAAAATATATGAGCCTTGCTCTGGGAAATCTGGGCTTAATGCATGTGCATGGGTTGTCCCAGATTAGCCTGTGTCGTTCGCACAGGGAGGACACTGTCTACTATGGTATTTTTACTGTGAGGACTGCAAAGGCTAATCTGGGACAGCTCTTTACGCACATGCATTTCGCTTGGTTTCCCAAAGCGAGGCTAATTTCTTAACTATTTCTCATATGCTGTTGAACCAACCTCTGACTGGAGCCACTGATAGCTCAAATTGAATTTTATACATAAAAAGCACATGACAAGTGTCTTCACACTTTTATGTGTGAGAGGTAAACTTATGGCCTTCAGATTAATTTATGTTATAAACCATGCGTCTCTTTCGCGGTTTCTTCCTGACAAATCCTTTTCAGTAATTGATCACTGTTTCACGCAATTGTTAATTGCAATGCATGGACTGCATATTTACAAATATATTTATAAATAAACACGTATAAGCCAAGCTCTGGGAAAATGAAGCTTAATGCATGTACCTTAAGTGTTGTCCCAGATAAGCCTGTGCAGTCCCCAAAGGCACAGGGAAAAGTCTCGATTTTTTTTTACTATATACTATATATACTAACAAGGGATACAACTAGCCATAAATTCAGTCGACACAGGTTTGCAACAATTATTTTTCTGAATTTCACCCGTGAAAAAGCATAAAGACATAAGATTGCGTGCGATTTCCGATGGTATTTGAAAAAAACATTTAAATATTTCGCAGGCGTATTACTTTATCTTACGATTAACAATGATTTCGTCTGGTTTTAAAACATATTGTTTTCTCGTTTATTTTGCACAGCTACAATCGCCATTGTTGTAAAAAACGCCACCGAATGATATTGCTTCCCGGTTTTACGTACGAAAACTACGTACAAGCCGGGTATAGGAGATCATTGTAAACAACCACAACAACTATGGCCGACTGTTGAAAAGTTTACTGAAGTTGATGGTAAATTATTAAAAATATGTAGTTTAAAAAATAAGTCATGAATAACACGCTCACTATCTGTTCACAAGGTTGCTACTTTTTAAGTGCATACAGTATAAATGATACAAAATAGCCGCCTATCGATGTTTTATAGGGGTATTACGTGTGTACCTTGTGTTGCACACCCGTGTCGATTTTGAAAGCTTAATTTTGCCTTTTTCACAAAATGTAAGTCTTTTTATGAAAAAACATCAAATATAACGTTACAGTTCGTATTTTTTCGGTGATTGAGCTAGTATTAACAAAGAAAATAAATTGTTTTTGTTATTTTAATTGCTTTTATTGGAATGTTGAAAAAACTAGTTGTATCCCTTGTTAGTATATATAGTATATATGAAAAAAAAATCGAGACTTTTCCCTGTGGAGTGAGGCTCATATATAATAATTCTTAAAAGTAAAACTGCATTGTTCTAGTGCGCTCTGATTAACAGATAGGGCTGTAGGCTGGACAGTAGGCCACTGCTGACATGTGTTCTCACAAAGGGACCATTAACAGGATAATTAAGCTGGACATGTCATCATACAAATATTAATATAAATGGCAAAAGATCCAGATAAAGCCATGCAATTTAGCCTCAGGTCTTTATACAATTAATTATCTTAATTACACATTAATGATTATTTATGTTTAATATAGATTTTGCAATTACCTTTGTTTCTATTACATGTATGTTTACTTAATTTAGTGAAAGTAAAAAAATCTTTAAATTCCTTAAAGGCCCATAAAAGGTGACAAATCCAATTATTATGCATATAAACTGGTCTAATTTGGACCGGATTTCAGTTACTCTTGCATAAAAAATTATAATAACACAGCTTAGGTGCAACGTTGTCAAGAATTTTGGAAGATATACCCGTTTCACAATTGGAAGAAATGTTTACAACTTTGCAACTAACGTGGTGTGTAGCCTCAAAGCGGTGACGTATGCTAAAAACAGCCGAAAGAAAATTCAATTTTAATTCTATTTTAAACAACTTTTTACCAGCAGAAAGTAACTAATTTGATCACTTCAAACGTTTTAACCATTTACAAGAGACCTACTTTGTGAGTGATACCGGAAAACGTTGAAAATCAAAGATATATTTTTGGTGACCTGAGTCACTTTTACTTTAACTTTCCCGAGTAAACAGCGATGTAGATAAACTGATTGTTTGTAAACACAATTGACTTGGAGGACACTGTATTTTGAGCTCAAAACAAGTTGTATTGCTCATTTTTGTATGGTAATGTCCAATAGCATATATATATATATATTGTTTTTTGATAACCTTTATAAATAAAATATGCAAAAAATATTTAAAAATCAGTAAATAATTACGGATCGTCACCTGTATTGGGCCTTTAAGGTGAGGTCTCTGCAGAAAAGTTCAAGTTTTGAAATTTAAATACAATTAGCGATAGGCAGATGACTTTTGATCAGATTGTTTGTGTAAATAGCCTTTACACATTAAAGTTAACTAAAGCAACTAAAGAAAGGGACATACAATTAATCAGGTTGTTTTTAAATGCTGACAGTAGCAACACCTGATTCAATATAAACGTCTCAAGAAACTTTGATTTTTATGCTCCCCCAAAATATTTGGGGGGAGCATATAGTCGCGGCTTGGTCTGTCCGTGTGTGTGTGTGTCCGTCCAGATTTTTGTCCGGGCTATTTCTCAGCAACAAATGACCGGAATTCAATGAAACTTTATGGGAAGCTTCACTACCAAGAGGAGATGTGCATATTATCAGCAGGTTCTGGTCGGATGATTTTTCACAGAGTTATGGCCCTTTGAAATTTTCTATAAACTGTACATATAGTGCAATAGTGCAATTCTTGTCCGGGCTATTTCTCCCCAACTACTGACTGGAATTCAATGAAGCTTTATGGGAAGCTTAACTACCTTGAGGAGATGCGCATGGTATAAGTGGGTTCTGGTTAGATG
>VMBQ01002778.1:9812-95882 GCA_007657795.1 Dreissena rostriformis | reverse complement strand
AGTAGTGGTCTCAATAGCGGTCAGAGTAGTGGTCTCAATAGCGGTCAGAGTAGTGGTCTCAATAGCGGTCAGAGTAGTGGTCTCAATAGCGGTCAGAGTAGTGGTCTCAATAGCGGTCAGAGTAGCTACAGATCAGACTGTGCTGATTGTCTGGAGCTACGTGGCTGTATATCCCTTTGAGCGCTGGAACCGGATTTTAAAGGTCTTTGCAAACAGTTTGGATCCAGATGAGACGCCACAGAACATGGCGTCTCATCAGGATCCAAACTGTTTGCTATTCTGATAGTGGTCTTGAAAAAAAGTGAAGAAAATGATGATCTAAGAAATTCAGCAGACAACATTTTAGCAGACGACAAATTTCCCAGCATGCAAAGGGATATGTAAAAAAAAAACTTTTAGCATGACGCGGCTCATGTCGCTGTAAATTGTCAAAAATTTGTTTGTTCATGTACAGTTAGAATTTGGTGGGGCTGCAGCATTTTGTCTAGAGAGTGAGCCTTAGCCCTCAAGTGGTATGTGATATACTTAAGCCCTTTAATTGGAACCCCTAGTGATGTGAATCTATGAGATCTGCTGTGAAGGGATCATGATGAAATCCCAACTGCCAATTAGGTTAGAAGTGCTCAAGAGAGTTATGACATCAAGCGTGGCTGGGTTGGATGTCACACCCAGACACTGAGAGATGTCTGTGATGATAATATGATTTTATTACTGCAAAATGTCTGTTATTTATTTAACCTAACATAAGAATAAGTAACTTATTTCTTAAAAAAGTGAAAATTACTGTTAACATGATTTGTTTGTAAATTATTGTTAGTGATTTTATAATATGTTTTGTTTAACCAGATTCTGACATATTAATCTAATATTTGCCAATCTTTCTAGTATATTAAATGTTCATTTTAATGTAGAGGGAGGAAACTCAAATGAAAAGTATTCGCACATTTTGGGCATCAATAAAAAAGCAAGCTCTAAAGCATTTTATGTTCTAGCATTTTTTGTGCAGCTGTTGAAATGTGTTTTAAGTTTGTTTGTGGAGCAATTGTGTTTATTACATGAAAAATAATCCTTAAAAAATATAACCGAGCAGGATGCAGAACTATTGACTTTTGAATAGCAGTTTGAGCGTTAACCGTACTTTAATGCATGTGTGAATGGAGAATATTGGGCAGCTGTTAAGTATAGACTTAATTCTACGTAACTTTCTACAAATGGCCGACCATCTTGATTTATTATTTTTACATTTACTTCAGTTTTAACTGTTCACAGCTGTTGTGGGCTTTCATTTTCAAATAAATCTGAAGTATCTTCTTTTATTCATTCATCCTGCCTGTCTTTAACAGTTACTTCATGGCAACTCGGGAGTAAATCAGTTGAGATTTTTAACCCTTTGCATGCTGGGAAATTTGTCGTCTGCTAAAATGTCGTCTGCTGAATTTCTAAAATCATCATTTTCTTCAATTTTTTTCAAAGAATACTATCAGAATAGCAAACAGTTTGGATCCTGATGAGACGCCATGTTCTGTGGCGTCTCATCTGGATCCAAACTGTTTGCAAAGGCCTTCAAAATCCGGTTCCAGCGCTCAAAGGGTTAACATGTGAAAAAAGTTTTTCTTTCTGAATTATTTTAGCCTCCCTGTGGGAATATGGTTGCATGTGCAGAAAGTGTCATCCAAGATAAATAAGCCTGTGCAAGAATGGCCATTTTTGTTACATAAGGCCCAAGCTGCTTTAACTACTGTTAACAGGCTGAAACTGTTCAGACTAACATAGTCCATAGTTGCACTAATCTTCATGGTGTAGACTAACATCTAAACTAATTCAGCTGTATAATTGTGTTTATTTCAGAGGCCTGTGGTTTGACCAGCTGTATGGAAACCTGCTCAAGGTCGACCCATTTGGAAACATCCTGGTTTGTGTGCACGGATTCGAGTTCCTAAAAGGGTAACTTTTTTTCAAAATTTTTCAGTCATATCACAGCAGTTTGCTAAACTTAACTCGTACTTTTTCTTGGCATGCCTAAATAAATCTGAGAAGTCTATCAGTGCTTAGTGCACTAATATGAGCCATGTTTTGGGAAAACTGGGCATAATGCATGTGCGTGAAGGGTAATCCCAGATTGGCCTTTTCAGTTCGCTTAAATGGATATTTTGTTGAAAGGCGTTCTCTTCTAAACAAAGTCCAATTAAGGCGGAAAGTGTCACCTAAGATTAGCCTGTGCAGTCAGTAAAGGATATCCGCCGTACTTGGATCAGAGGTAGGGACAGAATGGCTTTTGAAATACCGCTTCCTCCGCAAGTAATGTTGCCAGACTGAGATTCTTACTCAGGTACCCCTGAATGTCAAGAAAGCACTCAGCCAAGTGTGCTAACTGACCAGTTTGTTAAGGGCAAGTCAAGTAAAAAATTTTGTTTCTTATAAGGACATGCGTTAAGCTTATTTGAGAGAAAAAGGGGGGAAATACTACATAGTTACATGAAAAACACCATGCCATAAAATTTCCCTACGAAAACAGAATCATTACTTAATGTGGCTTAATGAACTGTCTGTGTCTGTGTGGTTTTTGTGATGACATTGATATATGGCTTAAAGTGTTTAATAATCTTCGATGCCAACTCTAATTAAAGGTTCTTGCAAAGAAGCGATCAAATATTTAAGTGCCATCTTATCTGTGTTGTTTCAAGATTCATTAAAATATTGAAATTAATGCAGTTGTAGCGTCTCTTTCAACACGATAATTGCTGAGTTTTCAAAACTAAGAAACAATATATTGCTTTTATCAGCACTATAATAAAGTGGAATGACATATATTATAAGAGGTACACATAATAACTTGATAGATAAGTATCTGCGGAAGAAATGACAGGCGTGCATTTTCCCACATGATCCAAGCGTCTGTATGTACAGGAGCACCATTCTTCTTGGGGCATGATTCAGCTACTTGTTTGTGGAGTCCTCCACTCCAGAATAAACATTATGACAGTGGTTGCTTTCCCAAGCCCCTTTCATAATTTAATGGCATCATATTTATAGGTGACCCTTGACAGATTTCTTGATATGAAAAATAAATAATTAGGGATCTCATTGAAGCAGAATCCTGTTTTTGTATGCAAGGGTTTTGTAATGTTCTCATTTTTGACTTCTACAAATTTTCTGCCTTGCCTAATTTTGATGCAAATATTATAAAGAAGCTAACTCCAAAATATATTTTATTACATACAAATTGTGTTTTTGCATTGTATTTCCTTTAAGTTTATGCAAAGCAACATTTGCATACAGCATTGAACAAATATGCAGAAACAAAATAACTCTTTACTCACTACTTTGACCCCTAAACATTTCTTTTGACCTCTGAACATTTTAAGCACAATGTCATATAACTCCTGGTTTAAAAACTATGAAAATCCCTGATCATAAACATGTATATTTAAAGAAATCCTGACTTATTTTTTTTGTTGCCAGGTTTTATTTTCTGTTTTGCCCTGCATTGTTGTAAGTGTAAATAAAATATTATTTCTGGCATTTTTGAAGCAGATGAGAATTGTTTGTGAAAGCAGAATTGCTAAAGTTGAGAACTGAATGCCTTCCGTTGAAATCAGGAGAAAAGCTAAGGCAGAAGTCTTCCAAAATGTCTACACACTTTCTTTCAGCTGTCCCTTATTAGTGTCTGAGAGAGTCTGTTATTTCCTGTTGAACACTCTTCTATAATATTAGTTAAGATTGGCTGAGAAAGAAGTTGACAGAAACACTTAATAGCAAAGATGTTGAGCAAAAACAGGAAATTTGAAAATCTGGCTTCAGTAGAATCCTAGTGACCGTGAAATTATAATTTCTATGTTTGCTGGGCCGACTTAATGACTTTGAGATTGAGCTGTCCAAATTCTCTAGGGGCCAAGACCCTGATTTGGGGCCAGGGAAAGATGACCCATTTGACTTTGTGGGAAAAAGGCAAACTGACAGACTACAATTTTAAGGGGCCATTAAAAACAGGATATATGAGTGGCTGCCAAATACAAATTGGTATCATTTGAAATGTGTAAATAATCAGACATGACTTGTACTGGTGTTTTTCTTCTATTTCATGGTCAGACTGGGGTAGATTTGATGATCTTTCTGACACTTGGTCACTGTTAATTGGTTCTGAGGAAATTTGACAGGAAACCAGACAGGAAGCTATTTTCCAGTCATATAGTTTTGTTAGTTTAACATGTCAGAATATTAAGAAACATGAATGTTGAGTGATTTAAACATATTTGACTGATGAACAATTTTACGCCAACTTTAAAAGATGTTTAGCAATTTGGTCAGATCTTATTTATACATTATTTAGAAAAATATAAAGATATACAGTCGAAACTGAAAACAGCGGTCAGTCAAGGGAAATGACCAAAGTGACCGTTGTCGACAGGTGGCCGTTGTTTTAAGATGACCACTTTTTAGATCGTTGGTCAGTTAGTAGTATTGCTTGGTCGTTACCCCACCCATTCGTTTCGTTTCGTAAACAAAGCTAATTTAAAAAAGGCTTATTGCCGATAAATTACTATAACATAAACTATTTACAGTGAATACTACAAATTAATATCTTATAAATTGATTTAAATTCATACCTATTCTTTAACGTATGAGTTTATTAAAGATAATAATGTTGTTTACTCATGCATCTCTTTAATTCGGGTAATCCGACATTTCGTATTATGTTCATTGGAAGATATTTTTACCTAACGTTTGGCATGTGTCAATGACGTCACGTCCGCAAAAGTAATAGCGTATCGCTGTTATAAACCGAAAGTACGGCATAACGATATCGTTCTCATGTAAAATAATCAAAAAGTTTTTAACAGACGTTTTANCTTTTCATTGCTCTTTTATAGACCTTAATCTATTCATTGCTCTTTTATAGATATTAATCTATTAATTGCTCTTTTATAGACCTTAATCTATTCATTGCTCTTTTATAGACCTTAATCTATTCATTGCTCTTTTATAGACCTTAATCTATTCATTGCTCTTTTAAAATGTTCATATTATACTCTTTTTTTTTTAAATATCACACAATTAGAGTAATCTTTAAATTTACTTAATTTATGACTTTGAAACGATGACGTCAGTTGGCAGAAAACTTATAAAGTGCGCAGACAATTGGATATTTTGTTATTTGGTTGAAAATTTCCGTTTCACTATTCTGTCAATATCATTTATCTTAAATTTATTCACAAACAATATGTATGTATTTTTTTAGGCTGTAAGAAAAATATCTAAGATACCATTTAAAGTATTAGACGCACCAGAACTTCAAGATGACTTCTATTTGAATCTTGTGGACTGGTCGTCCCAAAATGTGCTCAGTGTTGGTCTGCATACGTGTGTGTACTTGTGGAGTGCGTGTACTAGTCAGGTGACACGACTGTGTGATCTCTCTAACGATGGTGACAAAGTGACCTCCGTATCTTGGGCGGAACGGGTAAGAACGGAATGTCCTCTGTGTGTATTATTACAGTATATATGTAAATTAAATTGTTTGTCTGAATCAGTCTTTAAATGGTTTTTCTTATTTCTGACATGTTCTTAATAGTTAGGGCATTCACGTCTTGAGACATTTAAATCTGTCTGTCTTGTNGACGCACCAGAACTTCAAGATGACTTCTATTTGAATCTTGTGGACTGGTCGTCCCAAAATGTGCTCAGTGTTGGTCTGCATACGTGTGTGTACTTGTGGAGTGCGTGTACTAGTCAGGTGACACGACTGTGTGATCTCTCTAACGATGGTGACAAAGTGACCTCCGTATCTTGGGCGGAACGGGTAAGAACAGAATGTCCTCTGTGTGTATTATTACAGTATATATGTAAATTGAATTGTTTGTCTGAATCAGTCTTTAATTTTTTTTTCCTATTTCTGACATTTTCTTAATAGTTAGGGCATTCACGTCTTGAGACATTTAAATCTGTCTGTCTTGTGTTGTCTGAAATTATACTTTATTGGCCATTTTTTTGTGTGCATATAACTTCATTGCCTTCAACTAAAATCTATTGAGGTTCAATGAGCCTGTTCTGGAAAAACTAAACTGGATTTTTTCGCTAAGAAGAGACTTACTTTTAATGGAAAATATCATAAAAGCGGAAAGAGTTGTCCCTGATTAGTCTGTAATGACTGCACAGGCTAATCTGGGAAGACAACTTACGCTCATGCATTAAACCCAATCTTCCAGAGCGAGGGTCATTTAAGTTCAATAACATGGCTGTGTGCTTTTTAGGGAAATCTCGTAGCTGTGGGTACACACAAAGGGTATGTACAGATCTGGGATGTGGCAGCATCGAAAAAAATCAACACACTGGAAGGGCATAGTGCAAGAGTTGGTGAGTGGATAGTGTGTACTGCAAATTCTTTTGAATTGCATATTTTAATTGTCAGAAACATCATACTTCTTTTTTTTTGCAAGAGGAGAGAATCTTACAATATGCTTTATTCTTATTTGACAGTGTTTTTTTGTCAAATTTGGGGCCATTATTTGGCCCAATTCCCAATGTCAATATTTTTCTCAAATGACTGCCTAAAGTATTTGTTATCAAAAAAATACGCCAATGTCCCAATTTTAGTCAAAACAAGGCGATTTTTCCCAATCCAAATGGACCCAGTCCGATTTCCAAAATATTGAGAAAGAACACTGTTTAATGTAACCATATTACAGATTTAAAAACACATTTCCATGCAACAGGGACTAACAGATATATATTTCAATTAATAAAGATTAAACCAAATGATGATACATACAGGTGAAAACTATTTAAAAAGCCATCATTTACAAACATAGGTGCATTGGCGTGGAACGGAGACATGTTGTCATCGGGGAGCAGAGATCGTCTCATCCTTCAGCGTGATATACGCACGCCCTGCATCGCCCCCGAGCGACGTTTGACCGGCCATAGACAGGAAGTGTGCGGACTCAAATGGTCGCCAGACCATCAGCATCTCGCCTCGGGGGGCAATGACAATAAATTGTTTGTGTGGAACATGAACAGCGTGTCTCCTGTGCAAACCTATACAGACCATCTAGCGGCAGTGAAAGCCATAGCGTGGTCTCCTCATCAGCATGGCTTGTTGGCGAGCGGGGGTGGTACTGCAGACCGATGTATTCGCTTCTGGAACACGCTAACCGGGCAACCATTACAGAGTGTGGACACGGGGTCTCAAGTGTGCAATCTCGCTTGGTCCAAACATTCAAACGAATTGGTAAGATTCTTTTTCTTGGAAGATCGATGTTTATGCTCAGTAAATGTTTTTGTTTTGAAGATCGCACAAATTTTTTATTTTAAAAAGTCATTTTTAGGAAAACTTTTCAAAGAAAAAGCTAATCAACTTTATTTAACCTTGTTGTTTTTTTATGAAAAATTTCAGTCAGATAATTAAAGGCTTTTTGTGATAAATTATTTGTTTTATACAAACCAGTCTGTACAAAAGACCAAATAATGGTCTAAAGTCGAACTGTTTGTTATGATTAGGCAAGAAGATGCAATCTCTTCTCTTTTTTTTGCATTTGAGCCAATCATTCATTTTCTTGAGTCTCAATAATACAGCGTGAGTCCTGCAAGAACAAGAAAAGCTCTTGTTATGTTTGAATTAAGTTTTAATTAATTTAGTGAATTATCGATTGTAAAGTTTGTGTATTATATTTCCTATTGAATCTGTATTTTTGTATACTCTTGTTCCAGGTGAGCACCCACGGCTACTCCCAGAACCAGATCCTTGTATGGAAGTACCCCTCCCTAGTCCAGATTGCCAAACTCACAGGCCATTCATTCAGAGTGTTGTACCTTGTATGTATTCATTGAATTAGTATTGACTTGTTATCATACTCATTAATACTGGAAGTGATCTTTTGTGCATGAAATAACTCGTATTTAAAGCACAACAACTACAATTTACCAGTTATACAAGTATTTCTTTAGTCTCACTCTGTTCTTTTTTTAGTGATTAATTTGTCACTTCTTAGAAAATATTTGTGTGAAAATTATCATGTAACAATGGTTAATTTCACTAACATAATATGAGGTAAAATTGTGAAAGTATGCTGAAGATATTTATCAACACTTTTAATAATGTGATTTTAAAATTAGTGGAACTACCATCCGGAGTCTAGAGTAGCTCTTGCATTTAGCCCATGATTGTCCACTCTCTTTTTTTCAACACTTCTAGTCTAGATGACATATGAGTTTTCTTAGAAAATCTTGTGGCCCTTTGACCATTTATCCCCGTTAAGTACAGGATTAAATCAGAGATTGAGCCAGAACTCACACGTAGCTCCATCTATTTGCAGGCAATGTCACCGGACGGTGAAGCCATAGTTACTGGTGCTGGTGACGAGACCCTTCGCTTCTGGAATGTCTTCAGTAAAACGCGCTCCACTAAGGTAGGCTGGCGAAATAAGCCTGTAGATCACCATGAATGTGTGAATGGTGGATATTTAATATTGTAACTTTTAAGTGTTCTTTATGCCGTATTGAAGGACATATTAATAATGATATGGGAAATGTATATATATTTGTATATGGTTCTCTATCCTGGTCGCTACATTAATGCTTTATGCCCTTTGAGCCATCAGTTATCAAACTTTGAGTGTCTTGAATCTAGTTTGTTTGTAGCTGCAATCATTCAAATAATAAGGATCATGACATTGTAAGGATTGCTTCAGTCACTCCAGCTGTCTCTGTCTCTATATATCTTCTAGTAAAATGAATTATCCCTTTGAGCGCTGGAACCGGATTTTGAAGGCCTTTGCAAACAGTTTGGATCCAGATGAGACGCCACAGAACGTGGCGTCTCATCAGGATCCAAACTGTTTGCTATTCTGATAGTATTCTTGGAAAAAAAATCGAAGAAAATGCTAATTTTAGAAATTTAGCAGACAACATTTTAGCAGACGACAAATTTCCCAGCATGCAAAGGGTTATTATAACAGAGAGTATAATAGTGCATGTTGAATATTATTTAAAATGCTGAAAATTAAAATTTAAATGTTCTTAAATACAAGAAGATTCGAAATGCCATTGTATTATGTATAGCAGTATGCTTGAAAGACATGATCATTCAATGTCTGGTATCGTTTCAGGAGTCTAAGTCTGTGCTGAATCTGTTCACTCGTATCCGGTAAACCGTGTTCCAGTCAACTAGAAATTTGCCACCAAAAAATCATGTCATCTGTAATTTTACATGTACTTTATTTTGATAGACACTTGCATGCAGCATTTTCACTGTTTATATGTTAATTTATAAATGCCATTGATATTTTTTTTGGTATGAATACTATGAATGCATGGGTGATATGTCTTAATCATGAGCAAATCTATCGTAAATAGGTGAAGTTTGTGTGCACTTTCTTAACTGAAATTGTGTTATTGATAAAGTTGAAGTACTCACTTTGAAATCATGGAGTATGTTTTAGTCTTTGCTTTGGTAAATCTACTTTACACTATTTTAGAACTGTTTTAATATTGTATACAAACATCCTTTATGTAATATGTTATATTACAATTTTTGTACATTTTTGGGGCTGGGCATTTTGTTATGCTTTATTGTTTCTTATCTTTTTATGGTAATTATACATGTTTTATGTATTGGGAATTTTAAACAATGTGAAAATAAAAGAGAGAGAAAAGACAAGTTCACCTTTATTTATATAATTTCGGCACATCACAGTCACTGATATGCTTGTCTTGATTGATTCAAGATAGCTATTCATTGTTTATAAGTTTGAAAAATTACTTAAAATTACTTTAAGTAAAAATTCAGTTTTCTAATAAGACTATGTGTACAACATGTATCTCACCAGAAACGCTATATCTGACAATATGATCTCTGTGGACAGCAGATTCTATTTTATACTTAAAAGTTTTTTGGTTGGTGCATATTGTTGAATATCTGTTCTACATAAGAAGTAATTGCCATATTGATTTTGCAAGGTTTGTTCTAATCATAATTAATAGGGATAGTATGCCTTACCGCTTGTATATAGAGTTAAAGGTATTAACAAAGTATTAAATTGTTAAATTTGCCTTGTATACATTTGTCTCATCATAAGTATTCATGAAATTGGCCAGTTAAAGACACTAATTGCTCTGTTCAGTGGACGACAGGTTGTGTTCATTAATTCACTTTTGTAAGAAAAGCTAACTTTTAATACTTTGGATGGAAAATAGTTGCAGAGTAAAAGTACTCTGTACTTTTTCGTTGATTTTTCATCTCACAAAGATATTAGTAGTATTATTAGTAGTATTGTTTTATTTTTTCTTATTCAAAATTGTTGATTCACACATGAGCCTGTGAACTGTGTTGAAATAGCAAATATACAAGCAAAAAAAACAAACTCTGCTCAGCTACCACATAGTGTCAATGAATGTAGGCTGAAAGATTATAATGTATGTTGCCAATGTTTTATTGTGGATTGCTTGTAGAAATTGTGCAATAGTTTGATGTTATTCCAGGTGAGAATATCATGCGTGATTTCTGTTGATTGTAGCGTAGCAAGAGTCTTATATAATATATTGTAAAAACTGTTTTATTTATAATTGTGTTGTTTGATTCGTGTTCAGTTCTGTGTAAGCATTTCAGTTGTTAACATATTTATGTTCATCATTTTTTCCAGTGTTAATTTAGTTTCCTGTACTTGTACCATCTTTTAATACACATTTTAATGTAGTTACTTCGAAGTACCACATGCACATTCATTTCATATACCTTTGCTTAATGTTAGCAAGCAAGTAATTTGAACTTTAAAACAAATTTGATTATCAGAAGTATTGTCTTCAGTATCATTCCTTGCAATCTGAACTCAGAATATCATAAAGTAAAAAGTCACAAATGCATAAAACTAAGAAGTTCCATTGAAGTCTGTTAGTTTTACGCCAAAGTTTCTAATCCATGTATGACAAGATTTTAAATGAAAGTTATTATGTTGATCTTGCTTAACAAATATCTTCAAGCAGTCTGTATACATGTATTATAGATTTATGTAAAAAAGGAATTTAGTTATTAATGAACCATTAAAGTAAATATGTATTAAAAAGTTTATGTTTTGTTTGTTTCATTTAGAGAGATTGTTTATTGTACTGTATATTATTTTAATTAAAAACAAATAAAACTGTAAACCAGTTATGTTTTGTATTGAGCAACAAAATATTTATTGTGTATTAGAAATTAATTAACAAGTTTCTTTCGCACCAGAGGCGACATAATGTGAGGACCTGGCCTGTGTCCCACCACTACCATCTAATAAACTTACTAGACTTATGGAAGGTGGGACTTATTTGGAATTGTATCTGGAATTTCTAGCTTATTAATACCTTTACCATGTGGTCCTGTGTACTAGGGGGTGGGGGGGAATGGGGGCAAATTGGAGTACCCGGAGGAAACCTCACCTGTGCTGCATGGTGACCACAAACCAAACTCAAGTGTGCCAGTCGTGTGGATCAAGCCTGTGTTGTTGATGTGAGAAGTGAGTGTCCCAACTACTGCAATTACCGTATAGCTAATATTTAAATCGTTATAAGCGTTATCAGTAGAAAATTACTGACCTACGATCAGTTTTTGGACATTAGCGGATTTTATGCTAGAAGTGAAATATATCAATCCTCTTAATCATTTCTGAGCGGGAACATTTAATTAAATAACTTCATTAATTACTCAAAAGAATCAATTTAAAAAAAGTCATTGTACTGGTTTTGTTTATTTGGTGCAATAACGCTAAATATTGACACTGCATAGGGAGACAAGTTACGCAAATTCAATCAGGAAAAAATATATTGTATTTTCCTGTGAAGATATTTCGCCTTATAATACTGAAGGAGAACGATACCCTCTTTCTCTGTATACATGTACAGTTCATAAAAACAATGTATTCAATAAAAACAACGGCACAGGGTTGTCCTTGGCCAGTGACTCTAAAGCAATTTGTAGTCGAAGAAAATGGTCCAACTCTACATCTCATACGCTGCTTAAAGTGACATTGAATGTGTTGTTGCACGGGTCGAATAGATTGGTAGCTCGTTCGATTTTGTAATTACGAAAAAACATGAACAGGACGTTCTATAAAAAAATAAGTGGTTTGCCACCTCGACAAACGTCTTGCAACGCAGATGAATTCAGAAAGTAAACAATAACAATTTAAGATTTTCAATGATATTTTGCTTTGAGAAGGTGCTTTTTTACGGCAATTGATTTTCACAAAAATACTTTATGATTAAATAGATTTTAAATTAATTTATAAGACGTGTAAGAAGAAGAAATAAATAAAACATACATTGTAATATGTTTTCGCGACATAAAGACTAATCAAACCTTGTTAAAGCCCCACATATAAACTGCTGGATTCGAATAATTGTGAAAAAAGTCTCTTTATTGTGTAATAGTAGAACTTGCAATTCGTGTAGTGCACTGAGACAGATACTGGTTGGTCGTTATATTTTATTTTATGTTTTTATTTNTATTTTCATCTATTGTAAGATGCATTTGAAATATTTGAACCTAAAAATATGCCCCGATGCAGTAATTTATATTTATTCATCAATAAATGTAGAAATGTATCCAAGAAAATGAACTGTCTTTGATTTATAGCGTGACATAAATATGTTACGACTCTGGTTGACTTTCGATACGGGGTTGGCCTCAGCGTACAGGTCTGTCAAGACTATATAAACTGTTCGCTGAAGTTTCTTTAGCTAAGACAGATACTGGTTGGTCGTTATATTTTATTTTATGTTTTTATTTGTTTTCAATTTTGTTTAGACAATATTTTAATTAACCATAGTTATAAAACATTGTGTAGATTTTAACATCCCAATTTGTTGGGTAACATTATAGTGAAATTCAATACAACTATATTGCAGATCTACTAAAACGTGAGCTGTTAAATTGTCTTTCTTTTAAAAGACCTTCACACACTTAATTGTCAAGTGGGACAAACAATAAAGCAACTCATCAAACATCATCTGGTTTCATTGCATGTGCCATCATTGACAGCATCCTCCAAATCAATTTGATTTAAAATGGTCAATTAAATTCTTAACATACAAACAGCCAAATTACACTACATCCATGTGGAGTTTTATGCAATAACTTCACTGATCTATCTGAACAAATGCAATCATACAAAAGCTATAAAGCTCTGCGCCAGGCAGTCTTCACGGTAATATATTTAAACCGCTAGCCCGAACTATGATGCTTTATTGGAAACAGACAAAATATCCAATAAGCTGAATATATAAATGATAAATTTCTAGAAGCCCGAATGACATTTCTGATTTCACCAGTCCCGGGCTGTCGGGCTTATAGTTAGAGTGAAGAGTAAAATTTTGGTTATGATTTTGAGTGGATGTAGTTTATAAACTATTACAATTATTCCAAAATATTTATAAGTAAAAATAAGGATTAAGCGCAAAATACCGACCCAAAAAATTTGGATCCCGATTTTCGGATGTAGAAACTTTTTTAGCCAGCTGTTTGAATATTGGGTCTGTAGGTAACCATTTAAAAAAACTATTTTTTTGTTTAGGACTTACCAATTATGCTTTGCAATTTTCTTATTAAAGTTAAACATATTGTTTGTTTTTAAATGGATATTGTCCCATACACTCTTAAAAGTTAAAACATGCACACTTCTCTTTTTAATACTTTTTGACTATCCTGGACATTAAAAGGCATGAGTTGGAAATCATTAATTTAAACCTGTTTGGTGAAGTTTATTTATATTTAAATAATAAGCTATTCATACATCTAACATAACATGTTTATGTTTTCATTTCAGAATTCTAGCTGATGAAGAATAAAAGTGTATAGACCGTTGAAAATCATGTCTGAAATTGAAGGTATGTATTATACAGTATATCATGATCTAACACAATTTCACATTGCCTAATGAATAAGTGTTATCCATGAAATCCGGACTTTAAACCATGCAGAGCAGACAATACTTACCAGATTGTTAGAGCACATGTCAGGTCTTGCATTTAGGAACGTTGCTTAAGGTCAAGAACTCTTTCATGAAAATTTAATTGTCTTCGATAAATTCACCATGTTCATAACTGTGACATGGGTTCTATTTTATTGTGAAAATAATTTAAACATATACAATAGTACATTTTTGTTGTAAAATGAATTATATTGATTCATGTTATCATGTGATGTATACTTATTGTACATTGTTTATGTTTGAATGTTACTAGATGGAAAGAAGAAAGCACGGCAGTTTGATTTCATGGCCATGTTTGAACAGGCCCGAAGCACTGCAATTGAGAGGACTGCAGCCACAGTCAAGCCAGGTATTATATGTATCTCTTAATTAACTTTCATGCTACTTCTAGTAACTGTGTTTCTTCATGAATTAATTTTGATACCCCCCTTCGAAGAAGAGGGGGTATATTGTTTTGCACATGTCGGTAGGTCGGTCCGTCCGTCCACCAGATGGTTTCCGGATGATAACTCAAGAATGCTTAGGCCGAGGATCATGAAACTTCATAGGTACATTGATCATGACTGGCAGATGACCCCTATTGATTTTGAGGTCACTAGGTCAAAGGTCAAGGTCACAGTGACTATAAATAGTTAAATGGTTTCCGGATGATAACTCAAGAACGCTTACGCCTAGGATCATGAAACTTCATAGGTACATTGATCATGACTCGCAGATGACCCCTATTGATTTTCAGATCACTAGGTCAAAGGTCACAGTGACTCGAAATAGAAAAATGGTTTCTGGATGATAACTCAAGAACGCTTACGCTTAGGATCATGAAACTTCATAGGTACATTGATCATGACTGGCAAATGACCCCTATTGATTTTCAGGTCACTAGGTCAAAGGTCAAGGTCACGGTGACTCGACACAGTAAAATGGTTTCCGGATGATAACTCAAGAAGGCTTACGTGAAGGAATATGAAACTTCATTGGTACATTGATCATGACTCGCTGATGACCCCTATTGATTTTCAGGTCAAGGTCACGGTGACTCGAACCAGTAAAATTGTTTCCGGATGATAACTCAAGAACGCGTTCGCCTAGGATCATGAAACTTAATATGTACGTTGATCATGATTCGCAGATGACCCCTATTGATTTTCAGGTCACTAGGTCAAAGATCAAGGTCACAGTGACTAAAAACGTATTCACGCAATGGCTGCCACTACAACTGACAGCCCATATGGGGGGCATGCATGTTTTACAAACAGCCCTTGTTAATTTTGTTTTTGCTCTTTTAAAGCTGCTATGTCACAGATGTTGAGGTAAACATACACACAATTTGTATGCAATCTCAGGAATATGATACTTCTCCAATGAAGCCGAATCAACATCTCTTAATAGTATTAAAATTGTAAAAACAATACAAGACTAAACAACGGTTTTAGGAAAGCTTATCTTAAAATATACTCGGACTTTGGTATAGTGCCGAATTGATTCCTATAATTGATTACACGTAGGGGTATTATTTATTATAATTTAAGTAATTTATGTTTAATGTCTGATTTCTCTATAACTTAAAATATATTGTAAAATATATTTCAAATATTTTAACACCAAAACTTCTGAGGGTGCATGGGGATTGAACCCGGGATCTCAGCGGCAGAGGATCTTACTGCGGTGCTTAAATTATTCTTTTTTCAAAACTTTTAAATTATTCTTAGTAAGCAATTGAGAATCCAGAAGTGAAATTGAGTGGCTGGTTTTGCCCATTTTGTTATTTCACAATAACAACTGAAGACAAAGAGCGTTTAAGGTTCTTGAAATTTACTTTAAAAAATGTTCTGAAATGTCTTAACTAGAGAAGTTGGAACTTTTAGAAAGTATTGGCAATCTTATTTCATGCAGTTCTATTTTTAAACAAGTTTTAATGTTTTTCAAGCTATATTTTTCTTTTTTGTCATTTTTCCAATCGATGACATTGAAGCTTTAATTGACTGGTAGCTTTTGAATTTGTACACATGCCTACCCAGATCAAGATCTGACAAGTACCGGTAAAGTTGTCAGTACATGTATACAAATGTAACATTTGACATAACATTGATCTTCATCGTAATATATATGAAGCTTTTTGAAAAGCTAACTGCAATTCAAGGTTTATATGGTCGATTGGTCTTTTTTTTGTCAGTTGTCAGTTTGGTATAAATGCAACCCAAAATGTCTGTTGGCATTTCTGAATCTGTGAAGAAGGTTTACCTTTAGAACAGGGGTGTCTCCTGCATCTTGCATTTCCCCAGTAGCATATAACCCATGTAGCAAGACTTCTGGGGGCAATGGTAATATTTATTATATATTAAAAAGAAACCATGAACACTCAATTATAAGTTATGCATACAATTGCATGCATGCACACTATACCATGTGCAATATTGTAGATGATGCAGAGGATGCAGATGAAAAGGTTGCACGAATAAACAAACAGAATGAGGTCCTCAGAGAAAGTACGGCCTCAAAATCTACAGATGTGAAACAACCATCTTCAAATTCCAGTAGTGACTCAGGTTCTTAGAAAATGCAAATTCTTTTACAGATATTTTTTTTTTAAGCATACTTATATTGGTTTGGTTGTGTTGAAAGCCAAGGGCTTATTAAAAACCTTCCTAGCCAGTGTGTTCAGAAGAACCAGTACTTGGATATGCTTAAATATGATTTTTCTTCAGAGAATTCCTCTTTGCCTCGGCACAAAAAAAAGATATTTTCAGGCACTGGTCCTGTAAGACAAGTTCCAATGATTTTTCACTCATGTAAGTGTTATTCAACTCGTCTTATGTAGAAGTAGAGTTTGTTTAATAAAACTGCATATTTATTATGCTTTGTTTTGAATGATATAAAATTAATTTATTTTGTTTTTATTATTTAAAATTGTTTGCATCTTTTATAGTTTCACATCAATGTTTAATATGTTATATAAAAAAATCTCATTCTACTGGACAAGCAATCAGAATATTCAGCTTGTTGTGAACAAAAATCACTCATTAGAACGATTGGATGAGTGGAATTTTCGTGCCATGGTTATGGCTGCTTTCACAAAACTACATATTTATTCAGTTTATTTGCACAATTCTTGTACTAAAGCAGTTTTCAAGAATTTTAATTTTAACCCATTTATGCCTGGCGTCTAGAAAAAAGGCTTTGGCAAACAGCGTAGACCCAGATGAGACGCCGCATAATGCGGCGTCTCATCAGGGTCTGCGCTGTTTGCTTAAAGAAATTTTTCTGTAAGAAATATTCTAAATATAGAAATAAATATACTAGACATTGCTAATTTTGGAAATAAATTGATCCAATTTAAAAGGATGGGAGAGTCCACTAGGCATAAATAGGTTAATAGTGACTAGTCATGAATTGTGACAACTTATTCATTATACATATCTAGATGATGATATGATCGGTCCTCCTTTACCTCCAAGTGCAACAACATCAAAGGTTCAAGACAGCGACAATGATGATGATGATGATGATGATGATGATGATGATGACGACATGATTGGGCCTCCGTTACCCCCGACGATGGGACCTCCATTGCCTCCGACTAATAAAAAGAAAGCTGACAATGAAAATGAGGAGGAAGATGATGAAGAAGATGATGGTGAAGAGGAAGATGACGATGTTAGTGTGTTATTTAGTGGTTGTGTTTTTATTGACAACAATGTTGAAGTGATTTGTGTTTCTACTTTTTTATTGGCATTTATATATAGAGACAGTTTCTTAAATTATATAGATTTTTCAAACAAGATTACATGAATGCAGAATTTTGTTGACCATTTGTATTTGTATTTTTTCAGCCTTTAAAGAAAATACCATCAAGTCTACAGATAACGCTAGACCATGGAAAGAAAACAGTAGGTCTATCAAATCAAATTAAAATAAAGTCTGAAATAAATAATTATGCCCCCTTAGAAGAAGTTGGTGTATTGAGGATTAATTTAATTTCTTGACATGAAATTTTGTTGATTCATACAATTTGGCCTATTCCTTGGTATAAAAAATGTGGATTTTTATGATATCTGATATAAGACTTTGGATATTAACTTTGTTAAACATTTGATTTAGTGATTGAAGGGACCCACGAAAAACCATTAACATCAGTGGCCGATGAATAAGATTGTTTTCTTGGTATATAGCTTCGCACCTGTCTGTTGATCGGTCAGTTGAATGGTCTGTCTGTAGACCATTTCGTTTCAGCATAATATATAAAGAATGCTTTGACCTACAATAATGGTATGCTTGGTAATTGGGAGGAAACATAGATTTATATCAGTGGTTTTTATCTGATTTTGGGGAAAGGGCCTGTCCTTTTTTGAGGGGAAAAAATCGCGCCAAAAGCCGGATTTTGGGGGGGAAAATCACGCGAAACGCCGGATTTTGGGGAAAATAAGGAAAGTCTTAAATAATCACTTTAACATATTTTACTGTTTTTAAAACAAATTCAAGGCAACAGATAATTTACTTATGCACTATTTCTATTTTCTACACTGGATTAGGTTAACTTATGTATTTAAAGGGGGGAAAAAAACATCTAGGGGAAAGGGCCGAAATTTGGCGGGTCTTTCAGAAGGAAAAAAAAACCTGTATATTGATTATGATTTCAACTGGTCAAAAGTCAAGTCACAGAAGCTTGTAAGAGGAAAATTGTGTCTGCATGATAGATAGAGAACACTTTGACCACCTTTTTACGCACATGCATTAAGCCCTGTTTTCCAAGAGCGCTGCTCATATGGTAATAATTGCAGGTGTCAGCACTAGCTCTTGACCCTTCTGGAGCCCGCCTTGTCACAGGTGGCTATGACTACGATGTGAAACTATTTGACTTTGCTGGAATGGACTCAACACTCAAACCATTTAGGACCCTGCGACCATGTGAATGGTAGAACATTTTAAATTTATTTTGTCAAAACTATACATGAGCAATGAATTGTTATGATTTTTAGCTCGGCTGTTTTCGAAGAAAACCCGAGGTATTGTCATAGCCCTCTCATCTGCCGCGTCCTCGTCGTCGTCGTCGTGGTAGGCGTCGTCGTCCGAAAAACTTTAACATTGGCCATAACTTTTGCATTATTGAAGGTAGCAACTTGATATTTGGCATGCATGTGTATCTCATGGAGCTGCACATTTTGAGTGGTGAAAGGTCAAGGTCATCTTTCAAGGTCAAAGGTCAAAAAAACGTTTTTTTTTTGTTTTTTTTTTTCATGTGTATCTCATCGACCTGCACATTTTGAGTGGTGAAAATGATGACCTTCAAGGTCAAAGGTCAAAAAAACAAAATCCAAGCACCCACAGTCGAGCGTTGGCATCCGCTCGACGGTGCTCTTGTTGTAATAAACAATGGTAGTACTCGGGTACTGAACATTATATAATTCACCTTGGTGTAGTGGATATGGTGTCAGCCTATCAACTGGAAGATCCAGGGTTTGATCCCCACTTTTGGAGCATCCTTACAATTTCCTCCAGACACCAATTGCTGGTTCTACCCATAAAATGTTCTTGAGAGTGTCTCAATAAGCCTAAGGTTTTTATGCAATTGATCCACATATTCCTTTTTTTACTTTGAACAAAGATCACTCAGTGGTGTGTGTATGTGTGGGGGGTTGAGTCGTGTTTGTTACAAAGCTCTAGTTACAATTGTTTTCTTAATCTCACAGATGTTCATTTCACTGTAAATTAATTTGCGACTCGCTTTGGGAAAACAGAGCTTAATGCATGTGCCTGATGTGTCGTCCCAGATTAGGCTGTGCAGTCCACACAGGCTTATCAGGGACTTCATTTTACGCGTTAACTGGATTTTTGCTTAGAAGAGACTTCCTTTAAACGATAAATACCATAAAAGCGGAACATGTCATCCGTGATTAGCCTTCCCAACTGCATAGTCTAATTTGGAACGACACTTTAGGCACATGCATTTAACCCCGTTTTCTCAGAGCGCGACTCAATTATGTGGACTGCACGTGCTAATCTGGGACAAAACTTAAGGAAAATGCATTAAGCCCTATTTTCCCAGAGCGTGCCTCAGTAATGAATCCTGTCCTTGTTCTGCAGCCACCCTATCAAGCAGTTGCAGTACAGCAGCACTGGGGACGCCATACTGGTGGTGGCAGGCAACTCACAGGCCAAGGTGCTTGACCGCGACGGACACGAGAAGTTTGAGTGCAAAAAAGGTGACCAGTATCTGGCAGACATGGGACAGACAAAGGTATGGGACTGTGTGCAATGGTAAATTTTATATAGCCTCGTTCTGGGAAAACTGGTCTCAATGCATGTGCGTAAAGTGTCGTCATAGATTAGCCTGTGCAGTCTGCAAAGGCTATTCAGGGGCGACACTTTCAGCCTTAACTGGATTTTCACTAAAAACATACTTCCAGTTCCTATAAGCAAAGATTTACCGTGCAAGCAAAAGGGTCGTTCCTGATTAGCCTATGTGGACTGCACAGGCTAATCTGGGACGACACTAAATGCACATTTATTAAGCCCATTTTTCCCAGAAACAAGGCTCATATTTGGCTGAGGGCAAATGGGTGTCACCCAGACATGCGTTGGACAAATGCTATTTGGGCGGTGGTTGGGCAAAATAGATGTTGGGCAGACATTGGGTGGACCATCATAATGGTGTTGTTTCCTGCAAAAAGAATGAAGTTGGTATCCATTAATTGTTTGTGATATAGTTCAATATTTGTAATCCATGTAGTGGCAAATAACATTAGGATTTAAACTTAACATAAATTGAAGTTCCAATACTTTCATTGAATAAGGTCAATGAAGGACCTCCAATATTAATTTTGTGTCATGAACATTTAATCCCTCTTCTATTGAAATATCCTGCCAAGGATCTGGCCATCTGAAATAGTCAGACATACCAATGCAATTGTTGCAATTGAACTCTATTTTCAGGGACATGCAGCTATGCTGAATTCCGGATGTTTTAACCCTAAAGTCAAAGCAGAGTTCATGACATGTTCAAATGATGGGTAAATAAACCGATTTAACATTGCATGTAGCATTAAAGTTAAAGTTTAAAAGTACCGGATAAGTTGATGACATTTTCAAAAGTAGGAGGGGAATAAAAGTTTATTTTTAGCAAAGCATCAAAAAAGTACATGGTTGTTGTTAAATACTTGTGAAAAAAAAAGCTGGGTGCTTTGCCAGCCACCCAGGTCCTAAGGCTGTTGTCCACATTATTGTTCCCATATTTAGCACTGTACGCCTATGGGACGTGAACGATGAGGGCAAGAAGCAGCGTCATGTGATCAAGCCTCGTTCCCAGCAGGGCCGGCGTGTGGTGCCCACGGCCTGCACGTACAGCCACGACGGGCGCTGGATTGTGGCTGCCTGCCAGGATGGCTCCATACAAGTCTGGGACCACAACCGACCATTTGTAAGGGCAACGAGTGTTAGGCCCCTTTCTCTGGATATCATATGTCTGTTTTTACTCAGATAAGCTTAAACTGACTATTTTCATAGTGAAATTAAAGTATTTCATTAATATTGAATTAAAGACAATTTATATATTGAATACCAAAATTGTTTGCTAGATCATCCCAATGAGGGATATATTGGTTTGTGAAATTAATTTTAATTCTTTATTTTGATTGATGATATCAGAGACTTAACCAGATTGTCTGTAAGAATGTCTAGAAATCAGAGTCTGGGAATCTGCTGACACTAAATGATTAGCATGGGAGCTTTACCTTGCTATGACTGTGTGTCTTGTTTATTTCACTGGCTCTGTGTCACTTGTTGCGTTTCTTACACCAGGTTGGTGGGTGAGTTTAAAAAAAACGAGATAATTGCTATAAGATTTATACGTGGCAATTTATCATTTGATTCACTGCTTGATTTATCATAGCTATATTTTAGTGTTTGGGAGTTGGGTAAGATTGTATATTGATAGTTTACTGATTGCTCATCAATTTAAAATTGTGTTTATGTGTTTAAAATTGGTTTCTTAGAGAAAAAATGAGGCACTGAGTATTATCAATAATATTTAGTATTGTTGACATATCAACATCTCATTTCAAAGCCTTAACCATATTTTGGGCATCAAAATGTTTCCACTTATTTCTCCTCTTTAGAACATCTGTTCAACATTAAATCAATTTGTTCAACATTCATTGTAACAGGTGAATGTGTCCATGATGTTACGTACAGCACACATGAATGGCAGTGACACCTCCTCGCTGTGTTTCTCATATGACGGGCGTGTACTGGCATCTAGAGGAGGTATAATGGTTCTATAACGCTGTGTCCAATTGAGCCGCATTCTGGGAAAACTGGGCTTAATTCATGTGCATAAAGTAACATCCCAGATAAGCCTGTGCAGTCCGCCTTAAGTGGATTTTCACTAAGAAGAGACTTCCTTTAAACAAAAAAAAACAACAATTAAAGCGGAAAGTGTCGTCCCTGATTCCGCACAGGCTAATATGGGACGACACTTTACATGCATGCATTAAGCCCCGTTTTCCCAGTGTATGGCTCAAGTTAACTCCTTTTTCAATTTCATGTCAGACTAAAGTAACAATCAGTCCAGCTGTTTCAGTTTCCCCCAATCTCTGAAGTAAGCAGGGTAGCCTTATTTAACTGCAAAAGATAGACCAGGAATGTACAGCATTTCTTAGGGAGCTAATTGAGCTAACTCCTTCAATTGGCTTGTCTAGTAAGCTGCCTTAGTAGCTCTTTATCAGCTACTTTTATTGTTAATTGTCCATGATAGTCATTATTTTCACACTAACAGGAGACGACACAGTGAAGTTGTGGGACATCAGGTCACTCAAGCAACCTCTGAAGGTCAAGGAAGGACTTCCAAACTTCTTTCCTAAGTATGAACCTTTGTAAATTATAAAAATTGTGGGTTTCTTGCAATAAAATATTATAACAGTTATATATGAGACATTTCACCATAATATGTAATAAACCTTTATCATTTTCTGATTTTAATGCCCCCCGAAGGTGGGCATATAGTGATTGCACTGTCCGTCTGTCTGTCCGTCTGAAATTCCGTCACACTTTGCGTTTAGATTTCAAAAAAATTGGAAAAACACTGCGTTTAGGTTTACAAAAATGTGGAAAAAGGGGGCATATGTCATCCTATGGTGACAGCTCTTGTTTTTCTTTTATCAACACATACAGGGAAACATTGATCAACTGAAATTTAATCCACACATTTTCTTTAAAAAGGCAGATTATATGTTATACTTAAGTGATTAATTCAAATACAATATTCTGTGTTATGGAAAATATTTGTAAAACTTATTTTCACTTTTATCCTTTATAATGATTTAAAACTAGTGTAATAAATATCATTAAAATACTTAGCATATCACTTTTTCTGCACAGAACTTACACTCCTGCTTCAACCAAATCAGTACTGAAAGAATTCCCCAGTAAATTGCTATGATGATTATTAAAACATATTTATCATTACAGCACGGATGTCTTGTTCAGTCCGGACGACAAGCTCGTAGTTACAGGTGTCTCTGTTAAAAAGTCTGAGAGCAAGGGGAGGTTAGTCTTCCTGGAGCGAGAATCCCTCGATACCGTTACAGAGCTAGAGGTGTCAGACTCGGTGGGTAAAATATTCTAACCTGGGTTCATATTCAACAACCAATTCTTTGACTTAAGTCTAAAAATAAAGAAAACTCTTCAAACTGCTTCGTTCTAGTAGTGTAATACAGTTCAATACGAAACCAAATTTAATACTTTTTAAGACACAATTCTTTATTCTAAACAATTTATTTATGACATAAGCAAAATTTATCGCCTTTAAACGCTGAACAGGTTGTCTTGGTTCTAAGTCTGTTCTTTATTCTTAAGTCTAACAATAGGTTGGTGATTACGGGCCCTGATGCAAGCTTATTTTTCTGTTGACAAAGAACACAAATTTTGGTTGTTAAATGAACAAGTAAAATGCCGGTAGAAGATTGGATCCTGGATGCTGAAACTGACTTGCAAAATATCCTTCTAATTTCAATCGCAAAAAAAATTGTGAAGTCATGTTAGCATAGAAATAATTTTGGCATCATCCTTATTTATTGTCCAGTAAACATTCAAGCCGGTCTTGGGGAAAACCTGGCTTAATGCTTGTGCTTCAAGTATCGTCCCAGATTAGACTGGATTTTTGTTAAGGAGAGACTTCTTGGAACGAAACATTCCACAGGCTTATCAGGGACTATACTTTACGCACACAAATTAACCCTTTGCATGCTGGGAAATTTGTCGTCTGCTAAAATGTTGTCTGCTGAATTTCTTAAATTAGCATTTTCTTCGATTTTTTTCAAAGAATACTATCAGAATAGCAAACAGTTTGGATCCTGATGAGACGCCACGTTCTGTGGCGTCTCATCTGGATCCAAACTGTTTGCAAAAACCTTCAAAATCTGGTTCCAGCACTCAAAGGGTTAAGCAAGGTTTTCCCTGAGACCGGCTCATTTCTTTAGCATTCTGATAAGTGGTCATCAAATCATTGTGGGTTGCACTTCGTTATGGGCTGACAAAGCCTATAATGTGATTGTTATTTCTTAAATTACAATGTTGTGTGATGTGAAATGATGCAGGAATATATATTGTCACATTGTGACATTTGTTGAGGATTGTGTGTTAATAGCTTAAATATCACTTGCAAAATATGGCAATTCCATGTCTTTCACTAGATTCATTATTTGGCCTTGATGGTTAGAAGTATAGTATAAGTGTCAATCATATGGTATCATTTCATAAAGTAATCAATAAGTGCTGATTAATTTGAACCTCACTCTGTGAAAAGAGAGTTTAATTCATGTGCGTAAATTGTCGTCCCAACTTAGCCTATTCAGTCCGCACAGGCTAATGAGGGACAACACTTTCTGCCTAAACTGGATTTTTGTCAAGAAGAGTCTTCCTTTAAACGAAAAATACAATAAAAGCGGAATTGTTGTCCCTGATTAGCCTGTGCAGACTGACACATGCTAATGCTGGACGACACTTTACGCACATGCATTTAAGCCCCTTATCACAGAACAAGTCTCATTTATTATTTTTATAATTTTCGTCTTGATTTTTCGAAGATACAATATATTTCATATATTGATACCTTGTATCAAGACCTCATTTGGGGTTGCAATGATGGATGGGTCAAAGTGTCTGTTTCTAAAAAAAGAAAAATGGTTTCCCCGTTATAACTCAAGACCATTTGAGTCACGAGACAAGCACAAGAAAAGTTGAGAGCGCTGCTCAGACAGGTCTTATTCATAGTCTTAGTGTTTTCATGACAAACTTACGGATAGTAGTACTATCCAGCACATAATTAATATATTTCATATATTGTGAACTCTGAAGTGTAAATCTATGTTGGCTGCTTACAGAGTGTTGTACGATGCATATGGCACCCCAGACTCAACCAGTTTGTGGTTGGATGTGGTGATGGAAAAGCCCAGCTTTACTATGATGAACACAAAAGTCACAGGTTAGTTTAGTTTAAACCTATTTATTTTAGCTCTATTGCATTTAAAGTACTTACTACTTAATTGAAATGCTCTTGAGTCCGTTTCCTGGGACTAGAATCAGTATGTGGTATCTATGAGGGAGATCTAAAGAACGCTCCCACAGTGGGGATCAAACCCTAAACCTCAAGGTCGCTAGGCCGACACCATGTCCACTACACCACTGCAAAGTCACAGGAACCCAGTGAAACCTTGCCACAGTGTCATGATTTTTACTTCTTCATGTTTTCTTTTAAATGTTACATTGAAATGGCATTCACTTGCTTAATAATTCATTCTTGATTTTATAATTGAGCTGCATCATATAATAATGGTCTTATTCCATACGAGGCTAGTGTAGCTCCCTCCCAGACTGCTCAGTCTGGTCAGGATCTAATGCTTATGAGACCAAGAAACCTTGCATGACTTTTTAGCGGACAGCATAGCTCCTGGCCAGACTACAAAATTGTACAGGCTGGTCAGGTGCTAGCTACACTGGCAGCATATGGCATAAGACCCATTTTTGCATGTTGTGGCTCAATTAGAAACTAACTTTTATGCATAATGGTTTTTTTCAGAGGTGCCAAGCTTTGTGTAGCAAAGAAACCATCTAAAGTCAAGCAGATGGAAATTGTTGCTAATCGACAGATTATCACACGTAAGTTGTAAATTATCATAATTATGATTTATCTTGCGAACTGACGAAATTGTGAAAAAATCTTTCATAAGGAAGTGATTTAGGTTGAAGCTAATTTTTTGCAGAGTCAAAGCTTTACATACTTTCAAATATGATTACTTATTGGATATTTCAATATAGCTAACTAGAATGTGCATTGATTTGAGCAGATGTATTACCAAACTTCAAATGTTACCTGCAATATATACATACGATTGAATTTTTTCATGTAGACTTTTGTAGATTATTAGCTGTTGAAATGTCTAAGGTACAGGCAACTCAACTCAGTTTATTAAGTAAATTAAGGCCTTTGGCCCAAAATACACAGTATTTAAAAAAAACAACACATAACTTGAAAGACATCAAGATCGTTGTCCTTTCAGTATTAAACCTTTTATGACCATGCTGATAATGTTTACAGCGTACGCCCTGCCAATGTTCCGCCAGTTTTATGACCATGCTGATAATGTTTACAGTGTACGCCCTGCCAATGTTCCACCAGTTTTATGACCATGATGATAATGTTTACAGCGTACGCCCTGCCGATGTTCTGCCAGTTTTATGACCATGATGATAATGTTTACAGCGTACGCCCTGCCAATGTTCCGCCAGCAACGGGAGTCAAGTACCAAGAAGCAGGAAGAGCGTGCTAGAAAGGACCCCGTCAAGTCACACCGGCCAGAACTCCCTGTCCATGGACCAGGTACAGATACTTCTGCATATGCATATAGTGTTGTCCCAGATAAGCCTGTGCAGTCCACACAATCTAATCAGGGACGACACTTTCGGCTTAGTGTAACTTGTCAAGTTACACTGGCCAGAACTCTCTGTCCATGGACCAGGTACAGATACTGTTGCATATGCGTAAAGTGTCGTCCCAGATTAGCCTGTGCAGTTTGCACAGTCTAATCAGGGATGACACTTTCCGCCTAGTGTTAGTCTTGATCTAACCTTGATTACCCTCTCGGAGATTTATGATGTCAGTCTTGTAAGCTAAATTTGCTGTATCCATGATTGCGATTCTTCCTCTTGTCAACTGATTTTCTCTCCGTTTGAATGATTTTGTTGGTATAGAAATAGAACATAGAATTGTTACCATATAGTTTTGTCATACACAGACATCTGAAACAGATAAGGTGGTTGACTTCTCTTCCAATGTCCCACAGGTCAAGGTCATCCTTCAAGGTCAAAGGTCAAATATATGGGTCAAAATGGCTCAAAAGGGGACATAGTGTTTCACAAACACATCACTTGTTATATTTTAAAGTAACGACCTCTAAACAAACATGAACTTTTTTTAATTATTAAACGCATTGTATGACAAGGTTCTATTATGTGTTTGTTACCAATGACAGGTTGTATTAAAATTGCAGTGCTAAGGACAAAGTTATGTAAAATAACATCAACAGACATTAACTGGAGCTTTGTCACAAACATGACTAATACCCATGCACCTCCTTGTCAGCTTTTTTCAAAGGCAAATAACTCTGTCAGGATGACATATTTCAATATAGCTGCTTAAAAAATGTGAAAAAAGTTAGTTTCGCAAACTTATAACATTTTATGCAAACCGAGTGACAGACAGACAGAATTACTCAAATAAAACCCCCGTCAAACTTCATTTGCAGGTGTAAAACAAATAATTGCTGCAAAATGATTTCAATTGGGGTAAATTACTTTTTCTCATCAAATTTTGCCAAATATGTCTAAATTATAAATAGTCCATGGTAAACATCAATACACTAGATTGCATGTAATTATTCCCTTTCCACACCCTGACAGGCTCGGGTGGACGTCTGGCTAACAAGGGAGGCACTCTGTCCCAGTACGTCGTTCAGACCTTGGTCGTGCAGAAGGAAGACCCGTACGAGGATAACCCAAGGGAGGCTATCCTGCGACACGCTAAAGCCGCCGCTGAAAACCCGTTCTGGGTTGCACCAGCTTATAAGAAGTAAGTAATTCAGAATTTTTGTAGTTGGTTATTAGAATAATTTGATTTTGAGCTTTTAATTTCAGAAATATGGTTCAAATACACATCACAAAATGTGTCCAATTTGTCAGGTAGGTCGGACACATTTTGAAATTGTCTGACAAAGCCAGATCATATGTCCAACATTTTTTCTGCTGGACTGGTTTCCAGTTCTGCTCATCCAACAGTGTATGTCTGACCTTTAATATGGCTGTCTTACTTACAGAATGTTGAAGTCTGTACGACATTTTGTTTGCTTTACAAACCAGTTTGATGATGTCTGTTTAAGATTTTTTTTAACTTAACACAAAATTATGATTATTTGGATACTCATCAAATGCTGCTGACTGAGCAAGTGTTCCTAAAATCACACCCCTGTGAAAATTAATTACTTCCTTTAGTGTCTTTACAGTTGAGTCAGTCTTGTAATTTGTATATTTAAGGACACAGCCTGTGCAGATATTCCAAACAGAGGAAGAAAAAGTCGAAGAAGAAGAGATTCAACCTCCATGGAAGAAAATCAAGAAGACGTGAAGTCACAATCATTTCATTCAATAGCAGGAATACGATCATATCATTCTGCAGATCATCTGTTGCTTGGACAAAACAGCCATGCTCCTTAAACGTGATGTGTTAGGCAGTGGCTGATATAAGCCAAAGATCAATAAGCCATGCACTGGTAGATCTTGAACTAAGCACGCTTAAATTTATCTTTTAAAGACAGACTTTTCAGTGTTTATAAACCAACAGTTAACAGATTTTGGCCACATTTGTTGTTGTAGAACTTCTTACATTTAAGCTTTCTCAGAAAATCTAAGAGCCCAGCCCAAATATTTGAGTGGCAAAAGGCTCATTTAAACATGCCGTAGTTTAAAGTATTCAGACTTACTTGGCTAAAATGATCACTTGTGGGACAGTTAGTGGCAATATTCACTATTAAAATCAAGTTTTAAATGCCTGTAGCGCTACTTTGTAACAGTATCAGTACAGTACATGTTGACCAGGCAACCAGATAAGTTTAAATGCATGGTGAAATGTGTGGCTTCAAGTGCAAACAGTGTGTAGTATGAATTGACATTGCAAGCGATGTCTGGAACTAAAAGGTTAATTCTGAACATTAAACAATACTTGTTAATGTGAATATAGTCTACATCAATAAAATATATTACTTTGATAATTAGGTTTATATTTCTGTACAAATAAGCTTTCACAATGATACATGCTTGCTCAAGATCCACAAGTTCTGATATGCAAGTTTTTTCCAAGCTTTTGGGGTCAAGTATTGTTCAACCTTGTGGTAGGAGAAATCTTATGATGGAAGTTAAATTGATATTATTTGTGATAAATATTTTAGTACTTACACCAATTAAATATTTTGCAAACATAATAATGTTGTCATGCATTGTAAATAAATATATATATATAACCTACACCAGAGCAAAAATTACAAATTATCTGACTTCAATAAATTACTTTACAAAAACATAAATTGGATGATAAACATTGAAGCAAGGTGCATGCATATAAGTATAGACATTTACTGCTATCACATTATACACATATAGAATCAGTATGCAATTAAAATGACTAAACTTAACATAAGAGGGAAAATAATACTCTAGCATTTCACAATACCGGTATCTACAATCATTCATTTGTGTGACATTTCAACTCCGGATAGCATCAGACATGTCACTTCACCAAATCTGTTATAACTTCATCTAACTGGTCAGTAAATGTTTTAAAGGAAAACTTCTGTTCCACATGTTTCCTGCCATTTTCTCCTAGAGATTTTCTCAGTTTCGGATCATCAACAAATCTTTCCATTGCCTCAGCGAACTGGTCGGGCCTGCCTTCACGAAGAAACCCGGTCTTGCCATCCACTACAGTTTCTAACGGTCCTCCACTCTTACAGGCAATGACTGGGCAACGCATGTACATGGCTTCAATGGGCACTATGCCAAAGTGCTCATTATCCGGAGTGTACAGAAGGCAATGACAATACTGCAAAAGCGTGAGTTTCTGCGCATCACTAAACGACCTTAAGAATGTAACGTCATCAGTGACTCCAAATTTTTCACAGAGATGACGAAGTTCAAGGTAGTGCTCCTTGTTTTCAGTAACTCTCTCATCATAACCACCAGCCATAACAAGGTGGATTCCATCGCCCTCAGATTTTGATATTTTGTCCTTCAGTTGACCTGTCAATGATCAAAAAATAAATATATTAAAAGATAATAATAGCATTGAAAAGTCTGATTCGAAATAACAGGCAGGCGCTGTAGCACCTGATATCCACAGGAGACATGGTTAGACATGATTTGGTGCAGATACATTTCACTTAGTTTATAAATAGAAATGTTCATGAAATATTTACACATTCCCAGAACTCTATCAAGGCAAATGTTTCAAATCACATTCTAATTTATATTATCACATTCGGTGTAATAATGTCATACAATTTTAGCAACTTTAAAAGTTTTGTTATAGCTGTCACTTAAACAGAATTGTAATAATTCTTACCAAAAGCTTGAATTGCCAGGGCAAGATTCTTTTTTCGCTCATATCGGTTGATGGAAAGGAAGATTAACTTCTTGTTGCTAGGAATTAGGTCATCAGTAGGTGGTGCGACAGGTTTTTGAAATGCCGAAAAGTCGGGTATAGGATACAGTACAGCTGGCTCACAGGTAGAGAGACTTCGGAATGTTTTCTTGAATACTGATGCTGAAACAAGATTAATATTTCCTCAATTGCTTTTAACATATATAGAACGGATTGTTTGCTTGTAAAAAATTGCATTTTTATGATTTCATATACTTCATTAGACAGGTGTTTTGTTATAATTTCAGCTTCATCATGTTCTGTAATGGTTTCTCTCTACATCACAAGCAAATCTAAGCTCAGGTTTGAAACTTTTATACACAGTAGGTGAGGTCCATAATAAACACATTGAAACAATGCCCGCAAGTTTTTCAATGAAAACAAGATTTCGATTACAAAACTCCACATGTAGACAGTGCAATACGTTAATCAATCGTTTGATTATTGGGACACATGAGAACCTGACATACAACCAGTAATGTTACAACTATGTACATGGTACATGTATACTAAACTACTATATATATATATAACGTAATTATACACTGACATCACATCTGTAAGTGCAATTTTCCTGTGGCATTGTTCCGACTAGAATTTATGTCTAAAGATTTGCAAGCTGCAAATTCCTATTGACCACTAATTAATCACTTATCCATTCTCTTTACATTATCACATGTATGAACATTTACTTAATGCATTTTATGCGTAGTATGCAATATGAACCGTTTCATGTGTACACTGACAGTGCTACAGCTAGCAATAAATAGAGGGGCGCTGCACCCCTCTAAAATTTGCCCCCTTAAAAAGCGCCCCTCTATTTTTCTGTCAAATGCCCTTTTGGTCTCTAAATTCCTGTTTTCAGGCCGTATAAATCGCCAGAAACATCGACATGAATACACAGATAACACCCTTACCGGTACATGACTGCCTGGGGCGTATCATTGACTGAGAAATGTGAATAATGCTAACGATTGCATGATTTATGTGCTGTTTTCTTGTACAATATAAATTACAAGTATCATTAAATGCATGTGGCTGTTGATATTGTGCAGAATGACAAAAACTTTGATAAATTCATAAAATTATGATTTACTGGCTACAGGAGATTGGCAAATTTGGATTCTGTCCCAAATAAATAAATAGCTCAGAATTCCCTTATCACGTCTAGTTGCAATAATTCAACTCTCAGCTTTTTAACCCAAAGGGTTACTGAGAGTTTCAATGCATCGTCTCTTGTCCAAAGGTTTAAAATTTAATCAACAATGCAAGGGTTAAGGAACACTGAAACTTCAAGAACTTATCAAAGTTTACCTGTCTAAACCACAAACTAATGCAAATGGTACCATTAAAGCAAGAAATAATTGCTTTTTATTTACTTCGTTTTTCTTTCGTATGCTCTATCCACCGTATTGGAAACTTTTATTTTGTTGCCGACTTAAGTGTCACTATTGTTAAGGTCGCAGTACACCAATATTTTGCACATCGGGTTATGTGATGTAGCCTTAGTCATTAACAATGTCAAATATTCGTCACAGAATACACTGTTTCAAATTTCAAAACTATAAAAATGTCAATGAGAATAGTGTGTTGAAACATCGTCGCGTTTTTTAGGGTGCATGCAAAGGATAACGTCCGTAGGTTGCCATTCAGGTAAATTTAACATGTTTATGAAATTTATACATTATTTTCCTCAATTTGTCTCGAACGGCGTCTGTTTAGTGAAGCGCACGGATTCGCTGCCCTGAACTGCACCCATGTCTATGAAGGGGTTCATATGGACTCCCAGAGCCGCCACAGCAAAAATTATCAAAGGCTCTGGGAGTCCGTTTATATGGACTATTATCACGTCTAACTATTTGGACTAGGTATTTTTATAAAGTAGTCATGGCTTGAAGCGTTTCTTTTAAATAAAAAAGGATAATTTTATGCTGTTCATTTCCATTAGGCCCGGCCTCAGGATATTTTTTCTCTGCAGTGTGTGAAAGTCAAAGTTAATCTAAATACATACATGCCAGACATCCCGATCTCCGCGGGACAGTCCTGCTTTTGTGCCCTTTGTCCCGGCATCCCGATATGAGACGATTTGTCCCGACATTCGTAAAAAACTATGTAAACTCTATAAGTTCCCAATAAAATTCGCTATTCAAGCTCTGTCTGGCTAAAACTTACCATCGCTAATCCCTTTATTGCCCCCAATTAACAACCCGCTTCTGCTACTCGAGTGCACCAGTGTTGTTTTTGACACCTTATCGGCGATTTATCGGCAAATTATTGATTTTATCAGGCATTCACACCACGGTGTTTTTATGATAGGGGTCTCTAATTGCTATCGAAAGATGTATCATACAGAAATAAACGCCAATGACACTATTATCCTGTGTATTATACCACCTAAGGTTATAAAACATGTCAAAACACAGATTTTGTACATCAAACAAATTGGATGCTGACCAATACGCATCGATGTTTCACATAAATCAACTTTCGTTTTCGACTGATTTTCAGAAAATAATTTGTAACATATTGCATCAATCTTAACTTAAGAGTTAATTGACGATTGGTTGAATAAGAAAAGTGCTCTATGGGCTCACATCGCGTCACACAATTTACATATGGTATCCCTGTACCGATTGGTTGTCAAATTGAGGCATAGGGAGAAACCCCACAATTCAGTTTATGGAGTGTGTTTACTTCCGGAGAATGGAAGAACACTGTGTTCATGAATTTCTGAAACACATGTATCGTCAAAATTGTGCAGAAAATTAGAGTTTTTGCAAGTAATATACTGACTACCGACTAAAGTAAAGGTGAAAATCAAATGATCGATCATTTTAAGTGTCCTACTTTTGGGTCAAATTTCCGGACAATTTTTTATGGAATGTCCCGTTTTGGACCTGACAAATTCTGGCATGTATGCTAAATACATTGTATATAAGCAATAATACCTGTGAATTTGCTGTTAACAAGCACAACATGGGCCAGTCCGGTAGTCCATTCTTCTAACAAATCCAGTGGCGCTCTGTATATTCTTTTCAATAAACTGTCATGTTTTGCTAACAGTAAGTCGGGAAAATGACAGTAAAATAATACTCTAGCACTGGAACACCGTAGGATAGGCAAACAGGCAGAAATTTGGTCACAAAATATTACATCATAGCATATGTCACTAAATAATACAAGATATACGGCTGCATATATCATTCTTATATAAGCACACACTGCATAGAAACGTCCGAAAATATTTCTTGGAAGCCAATCGCCAGCAACAGTAACCGTAAAGTTACCATCCTTCGTCTCTTGAAAGCAATGGTTAGGATCGTGATGAGCTGTCACAAATTCGACTTTGTGTCCTCGAGATTTCAATGCTAGAGCTGCGTCCACCACCGCTCTTTCAGCACCTCCGATGCCCAGATCGGGGTGCAAGAACACGACTTTCACCATCTGCTTAGAATCTTTAAGTTTGCGTTTAAGTGTTGAGCTGAAAATGTAATAAACGTAAAAAATGACATCAAAGTCTTTCAGCAATCGTGTACCGGAAGTTGATAGTTGCTTTTCAACCTTTAGAGGTTACACTCCAACAAATTGCAATAGGCTACAACTATCACCAGAGTGCAACTATCAAACTGTCAACTTTTCCTTTATTATGTTTCAATATTTTGGAAAGAAATCCTATATTTTGAAAAGCCTACTATGTGCTCCTATATCTGTATTGTTTCCTTTTCTTTGCCAAATTTGGTCATTATCGCGTCTTAAGTTTGTCCCGAGAACTGCATATCAAGAACCTGTATGATTTTTTTCCTGTTCAATATTTTGGAAAGAAATCCTATTTATTGAAAAGCCTCCTTTGCTTTTCTTCATTTCTGAATTGTTTCAATTATTTTTGCCAAATGGGCTCTAGGTAAAATTATGGGAAAAGCTTGTGAACACTCTAGGGCCACATTTGTAGCCGGCCAATGTTTATGAAACTATATCAGAGCATTTGTCCCAATGATATCTCTTCTTAGATAAGTTTTATCTTGTCGCACTTTTGTGTTTCTTTTTGTGTTCAGTTTTTTAATTCCTTTTTCTCTTATTGCAGTTTTTAGTCCTATCCACAGGAATAGATCAGCAGCTTCCTTCACAGTTTTTAAACTTTCATATTGTTTTATTTGTGTTTGTATATGTACTTATATTTTTCTTTATATTGCTTTTGGTTTCCATTCATGCTTTATTACTTCCTGTTCATTATAAATAACTTCTTGCATTGACTCTGCTGCTGGTCCAGCAAATATATATCTTTATATTAAATTGTTTTAAATATATAACCCCATGCGTGCCATGATGATGATTATATCATGTCTTTCATTTCCCCTCCTAGGGCAATACCAGCAGGAAAGTCAGGAATCAGTCTAGTTTGATTTGTGTTGTATGCCTTAAATTGTATTGATTGATTATGTATTTGTATTTCTATGTCCGTGTAATTGTCTTTCTTTTACCTAGCTTTTTTACTCTTGTTTTACTGTTTACATTTGTTGTATAGTCGGTTTCAAAAGCTTCACAGCTTATGTTATTTGTTATTGTCTTGCCGACTCAAAATAAAATTTATTTGATTTATTTGACTGAGTTCGAAACTGGGTCACATGGGCTAAAAAAAAGGTGACGAGCTCATATTTAAGAACAAACTTGTGAAACTCATTCTTAATTAAACGTTGTCAGAAGACGTATCCCAAATGATATCTGGGCCACTTTTGATAGTAACGTGGGGTAAACAACTAGGTCACTATGTCAAATTAAAGATAACGCACGTTTGTACACTCCCTAGAGGCAACATGTATTGCCCAATCGTCATGGAACTTGGTTAGAACATTTATCCCAATGATTTCTCTGTCGAGTTAAAACTGGGTCACATGGGGTAAGAAATAGGTCATAAGGTCAAATTAAAGAAGATGCGTGTGAACACTACACAGGCCACATTTATATTATAATCTCCATGAACCTCGCTTAGAACATTAGTCCAAATGACATCTTGATCGAGTTCGAAATTGGCTTACGTGGAGTCAAACACGAGTTCACTGTGTCAAATTAAAGAGAAAGCGCGTGAACATTCTAGTGGCCACGTATATCTTCGTGAAACTTGGAAATAATATTTTTTTCCAATTATATCTCGGCACAGTTCTTAATACGTGGGGTAAAAAACTGGGTCACGAGTTCAAATTAGAGAAAAGACTCATGAACACAGTTTACCGTATAATTTTTGAAATTCTTCTTTTTCTGGCTGTTCTATGGAGTTTGATGAAAAAACATGTTGTAGCTATATATAAATTAATTAAGCCAAAATTGCTAATTTGTAGCCAAATTTGGCGAATGGCAGAGTAAGCCATGACTTGTTAATACTATTTGTTCTAATATTCTCCGCCGAATGAAATATTTAACAACATGTCCATTATTGCCAAAACCTCTCATATACAAAACTAATTGATTATTTAACAATAACAACCAAGTGACAGAAAACAAGGACAATAAACACACGCTTGGTTGGTGAAAAAATGATACACGGAAGCGGATAACTTATTTTTGTCGTTCTTTGTATTGTGACAATTGACCTTTCTGAGGGTTCATACTATCTTACCGTTTATTGTGAACGTTATTGTATTCAGCGTCATTGCCAACTCTACAGTCTCTATCCGCGAAGGTCTCCGCAACAGAACACAAACGACGCGCTTTTGATTGGATTGTGGGATTTAGTCCGCTCGCTTATTGGGCGATAGCTTTCTGTATAATCACGGTCGAGTGCGAATGGGTTCCACTTGTGCAACCACGGCGGGCTTTATTAATCGCTGTCGATGCGTTCGTCGAAGGATAAGGCTTCTTAATTCACGGCAAGTTATTTTTTTGTTATTTTTTTTTTTCACATGTTGCTTAATAGTGCTAATGCTAGTTTAGTTTCAGTATGTTTCTATATAGTTGGTATCTTTTACATTGTACAAGGTATTATGATCGTGCTAATATAATGAACGTTGTTTTCATATCTGTGTCACTAATACCTTAATTTGTAGCGATCGATTGGTATTATATACATTCAAATGAAAACTGTAATGCACGAAAATTCATTACTACGCATTAAATTAAATATCGTTCATGTATTTTATGTAAGCAAAACGTGAAGGTCATCATCGAAATGACAGCAACATGTGTATTTGTAACACATTGATAACGATCTAATTTAATCGTTAAATATCTGTAACATGCGTTGTCTCTACAGTCATAAATGCATTTTAATGCAAAATGCTGGAAGAAGCAATTTGACGCATAAGGGTTTAATATAAAAATAAACAGTAATCGTCATTCTTAAAATTGGTAGTACATGTATTCATATTGATTTGAAAACATAGCAATTTATATTTACAACGTGTTAGGCGTCGCATGAGTTTAGAAATGTTTGTACGTACGTGCAGTGAAGTAGCCAGAACTCTTTTTTTGTCAAGCCTAATTGACGTTTAAAAAAATGTTTAAAAAATCAATTAGGGTATTACATTTGTGATAAAATCTACCATTTCACAAAGTGCGATTAAGAAGTTAAAGGATAGAAACAACTCGGTTTTTACAAACACATGTATCACGTATATATAATTGGCATATAATCGCATACGCGCACGTTGAAAATTAAATGATTTACAAACATTCTTGAACAAGGGCATCAGTGAAATTAATTGTTAGGTCCTCTTCAATGCGCTTTTCTAAAAAAAAAACAATGACACGAGAAGGGCGACACTATTAAAATGACTTAAATTCAATAGAAGTTAAGACCAAATATGACATCAATATATATGACACTTATACTATATGAACTTAAATATGAAGCAAATAAACTTAGAATGTATAGCGTTGCCACTTTGGTTGAATTGAAAGAATCAAATTAGCATGTTCTTTTCAATGAAGCTTGTTATAAACGTGGTTTAAATTTCAGCAAGTAGATTCTTAGAAAATCATATATTCTTATACAGTTATAAAAATGGGGTAGCTGGTTTAAAGGTAATAAGTGCACATGCTTACGCCAGTAACTTACAATTGCACTACTTGAATCAGAGGTAGAGGGAGAATAGCGATAGAAAGGATTTCTTGACCAATCCCCATACAAGATACTAGTCTGTGGCTGGGCAGGGGATCGAATCCGCGGTGACCGGATTTGTAGTCCAGCGCTCTACCAAAATTCTCTCGAACGTTTTGTGAATATACATTTGGGCGATACAATTGAGGTGTACGTCTTTCATATTGGAACTTGTCCTTGTTTCGAACCGCTGTAGCGCTCTAAATCTGCGTTCACACAAACAAGAACCGACGGGCAAGCTTAACATTAGCTCACATTTGGTGTGAATGTTTAAGCAATAATTTCTATCGCACTACTCAAACCTTGCTTCGAGAGAACTTGGGGTCTTCGATGATTGGCATGTTTACATCTTATAATTTAGTTTTCGAATGGACTCGCTATTAAAAATCGTTTAAAAATGTTTGTTGCAATAGGACTTCAACACTATCGGTTTCAAGACATCGATCCCTGTCAAATAAGTCCGCCGTTAACAGTCTTCCAGCTGTGCAGAAAATCGGGTACCCAAATACCGGACATCATTGTATAAATATGGATACAAGTGGTTTAATTTAACGCGCATCCTGTACTAAAGTAGGTATTGTCACCAGTGTAAAAAAATGCTTTTTGCTTTTGTTTCGAAACACCCTTCGCTTCAAAGCACAACATGTATTTTGTATAGCTATTGCAACTGAACTGTTAAGTGTTTCTCAAAATAGTCCGAATTCGATCGGATAGTGTTTAGAATGTCAATAAGATTGTTTGCGTCAATAATATTTTTTTGCGTGGCACGCCAGTTTTAGCGTGTGAACTTATTAAACATGAACGTATAAATTTGCAATAATATTATACCACCAACGAGTATAAACTCGAAGCTTTCTTTATTGTACAAATGGGCTTATGAGGCATTTATGGATTTTAGGTCAACGATATTTTAGTGGCTTATTTCGCACCATATTATTTAATACGGCGCGAAAAAAGTGCTTCACATTCTCTTAATTTATGTGATAATGCGGCAACTGACATTTTTTCACATTGTCAATTTTACTTGGAAAATTGTAGCTATGGCAACTGCCTCGTCTTGCCTCAGCGTGGCTATGAAGCTGACATGTACAAGTTTAGATAGTTTATTTAGAAATAATTTCGAAAATGAAAATTTGATACAACTAACTGATCCCAGTAAACTAATGTGTCGTGTTCTGAGAAAACTGGGCATAATGCATGTGCGTAAAGTGTCGTCCCAGATTAGCCTGTGCAGTCCGCACAGGCTAATCAGGGACGACACTTTCCGCTTTTATGACATTTTTCGTTTAATTGAAGTCTATTCTTAGCAAAAATCCAATTTAGGCGGGAAGTGTCCTTGATTAGCCTGTGCGGACTGCACAGGCTTATCTGGGATGACACTTAACGCACATGTATTTTGCCCAGTTTTCTCAGAACACGACACTAATGTGCATTTTTGGTAGCTACACGTATGTATACACCCATACGAAATAGTAACGGTATATTTACGGGTGTTTGCAAACGTTTATTGGTACTACGCTTTTGTTTCTTAGGCTAACGAGTTTTGTTTTGCATTTCTTTGCATCATGTGCATGGCGGTTAATTGTGATTTAAGTTTAATGAAAAAATGGAAAAAAGATAATAACAAAGCTAAAGAGCGTATCCACTGTTACAACAATATATCGAATTCAATTTTGAAACCTTATAAACATTTTAAATATGACAAAACAATATTTTATTGTAAAATGTGTGTAGAGCCGATAGCGTTGCATTTTATTTGCAATGTCAAATCCTCATTGGCGTGCGTATTATTAAATATTTCTTTAAATGTTTTTTTTTTTTTTTTTGTATATGCATACTCGCGTATAAGATGTGTCGTGTAGTATTTCCGGTTCAGATGCCACTTGAGATACTATGTGTCGCGCTCTGAGAAAACTGGACATAATGCATGTGCGGAAAGTGTCATCCCAGATTAGCCTCTGCATTCCACACAGGCTAATCCGGGACGACACTTTCCGCCTAAACTGGATTTTCGCAAAGGAGAGACATCATTTAAACGAAAGATTCCAGAAAAGCGGAAATTGTCGTCCCTGATTAGCCTGTGCGGACTGCACAGGCTAATCTGGATGACAATTACGCACATGCATTTTGTCCAGTTTACTCAGAACGCGACACATATAACAAAGGATGTAGTAGTGTCACTAGTGGTGTTATTCATGGGATATTGTGCACTAAGAGATAGTTAGGCTTCAACAATTAAAAACAAGTATTATGTTTGTTCATTTTATACGTGTACAGTGGACATTAATAGACATGTATAACATAAGACTGATCTTAATATCAGTGCTATTCAAAGGCGTGTTTACAAATGCCATCATTTATGTGGTAGGGATGCGTAAATGTTTTCGTTTCCTGTTTCCCAGCCTACCCTAAGATTGCCCGACCAAAGGACATATTTAGTTTGCCACAGGAAGTTTTTGTTTTATTTTATTTGTATGCCCCAACTGTAAGAGGAGTATATAGATTTGTCCCATTATTTCCTGTCCGTCGGATTTGTGTGTCCCATGTAACTCAGAAAGTTCAACTGCTAGAGTGATTGATCTTTATAAACATTACAATCACCTTATGAACTTGTGTACATGTACCTGGGTATATTTGTTTTCGATTAAAGTGGACATTCGACGCTTTTTAGACAAACACTTACTTATTACGCCGTGTACCTTTAACAACTGCTTTGTCTTGGAACACTATAACTTGTTTTTTTAGCATGTAAACTTTTGCAACCGGGTATTTCGCTGTGCCGATACTTTTTTCGTCAATTAAGAACAGAGTTGCATAAGAATACTGATATGTTGATCAAGTGATTATGACAAAGTTCTTTTTTTAATCTCGCTATAATTCATTGTTGCGGTCAAACTACCGCGATGATAAGCAAGCACCTTAGATTTAGTCAATAGTATCTAAAAGTGTGCCTAATTCGCTGATGAACACAAAATCCAAACGAAGCACAGCCAATTAGCGATGCTTGGAGACGCCCCCTATGGAAACACAAAGCGTAGGCCCATCATCACCGTGATAATTGTGAGCGTACAGGCAATTAATTAATGGTCGTCCGATGAAATGATTCGGATAAGACACAATTCATTTTTTTGGTACATGTGTCAATATTTTGTATTATATTTTGTGTATTTAGACGATGTACATCTGTATAAGTTTAATAGTTTATTTAAGTCTCATCCACAATTCATCATAACAAGTATTACAATCAAATATGCATAGCATGNTGCCTTTATCAAGAGCCCATTCAAATATTTTCTTATTTGTTCTACTATTGCTATATGTTAAACAACGATGCCAGTGATTACATATACTTTTCCATTGTTCAATGTAAATAGGTTTCCATCCCATATAAGTATTAATAAACTGTCTGTTCGGTTCTGTTCTATGTTTTATTGTAGATGAAGTTTAGTAAAATACATTTTCCATTATTTTCAAATGAGTGCCATATACTTTTCTTTTCTTGTTTCTGTTTTTAATGTAAACATATATCGTGCTACCACCTGATTATATTAAAGACATATCATACATTCAATGTACTTATTCAGTTTTAGGCATGCAATGTATTGTGTTTCCTGATATAAGATATTCTAAATCTAAAAAGGGACTTTTTAAGCTACATGTACGGAAAAAATACCAATTGTAATACCGACATTAAATGTGAAAGGGTGTAATATTTATTGTTTTAATTGTAACGCAATGAACATATATTAAACTAGAGTATGTATCAAATTTATATAATTACGTGGAAAGAATACAACCAAGGATATACACACAATCTGAATAGATCTCTGAAACAAGCAACTAAGCAGTTTTACAAAACTACTTACTTATTTTAATATAATATTTTTTATGTTATTTATTTATTTATATTTTTTATAATTAGCTTTATGGTTATTTTGTTCCGACGCGTTTGCGATTGATCCAAGCACTCGGCGAAATGTTCAATATGGCGCAGTGCTGCAGGTTTATTCGGTGCAGTTAAACATGTGCCCGTCGTCTCTCAGCTTTCGTTTGTCAAATTTATTGCACGTGGCTTATCTGGGGGCTCATCGGCAATCGCGTTATGCATGTACTGAATAGCATACTTGTTCTATGAGGATTAAATCGTCATAGAAACAATGAAGCGTTCTTTAAATCGTTTTATAACGTTTGTAATTGTTAAAACTTTCTGGTGAAATTAAATCCTATATTATATCCGACCACTGACGAAAGTGAGTTGTTGTAATAGAGCACGTGATACAAACTAAATCTGAGTCCCTGATATTTTCTCACGTATAACGGTATACCCGTCATTTTTCCACTTATTAATATCTCTTGAAGATTTCGAAAAATAATTATTAAATATAGTTTGTGGATGATAGTGTATAGGTTGTTGATGGTGGCTAGAAATTAATATAAGTATTTGTACATGTATTAGTATAAGTGTTATTTTGAGTATAAGTATAAGTTTTAGTATGAGCACTAGTATAAGTATAAGTATTAGCGTAAGTATTAGTATAAGTATCAGAATAAGTATAAATATAAGTATTAAGTGTTCGTATTAGTATAAGTATAAGTATAAGTATTAGTATTAGTATTAGTATTAGTATTGACATTGGTATAAGTATTAGTATTAGTATAAGTAGTAATAGTTGTAGTCGTAGGTAGTAGTCGAAGTCGTAGTCGATATTGTTGTTGTTGTCGTTGGAGACGTTGTAGTAGTACTAAAGGTCGTGATTGTCGAAGTTCTTGCCTAAATTTCTGGTTGAAAAATATATCAAAACAATTTTATATAATCTTATCTTAGGTTATATTTACATAATTTCTAATTTTCATCAGTTTGCAGGGAAATGGCTTGAGAAATGCGCACGAGCAATCAAACGCGCATAAACAAACAGTAAATACAGCGATTCAATAAACAGACGTTGACGTGAGGGGTAAACACGTGGCGCTCGCGTTCGCAACGTCTTTGCAAGGCGGCGTCATTAATATCTCAACGGACCTAATGAAGTAATGAAATCACTCTTGTTTTCCAGTCCGAGATTGATAGACATGGATAAAAAAAAGTTAGTGTAGATAAAATAATCGTGCACTCAACCTATGGGAAATGCATCCGCATTGCTAGGGCTTACAAAAGAGCATGTGTTTTACCTTTGAAAAGTTTCGTTCTCACACCGAAAAAGCCGGGCGATTATTTATATTATGCAAAAGTTATGATATCTTTCAAATCTTAAGTTGTAACCTTTCTTCGAATGCCTGAGAAAATTATTTTCACGGATGCTTCGTCTAGTGCATTATGTGAACTCGAAATCTGGTGATGTTATTAGTCTGTTAGCAGAATCAAAGTTACGTTTACAAGTGGGCATGATCAGTTCATTAAACCTTACGTATAATGTCATGATTTCGCCGATCTGTTTCATGAATACACTATAAATCATATTTATAAGGGATACAATATATTTATTGTTTAGATTCATTGAAACGTATATGGCACCATCCATACGGTTTGTTGATGAAATGTATGTGATGTACATATTTTATTTTGCTTTCTTAACTTGGTATGTCTCTATTTTGCAGAAAACAAGTCGTTCTTTACTGAGCGTCGCAACAGTCGATATCGCAATATGGCGTCAAATGGTGTAGAGTACCGTCGACAACCATCATCAATCTCGGAAAATTCGCCGCCCACGACCTACGTTGCTACGAGAGAGGACTTGCGTATGAGGACGTCAAATGCATCGTTCTCAAAATACCAGCGGATGGCAAGGGAATTTTCGGTTGACTCGTCTGCGCACACCGACGACGACTCGGAAATGGACATTCGGGACGACAACGACGATTGTGTGTTCGCAGACGCGGACAACAACAAACTGAGTCTCATTTATTTGGATAAAGTTCCGACGCGAAACGCACAGCCGTCGCGATTGACTAGAGGCGCGTGTTTAGTCGAATCAGGCGACATGCCACTGGATCTCCGCAGCCGGTTTTCGGACCGGATATCCGTCGACGTCACAACGGAAACCGTCCAGATACGGAAGCCCGTATTTCGGCGGGTTTACACGAACAGCCGGGAGCGGTGGCGGCAACAGAACGTCAACAGCGCGTTCAGTGAGCTCCGGCGTCTCCTGCCGACACACCCGCCGGACAAGAAGCTAAGCAAGTCGGAGATACTGCGTTTCGCGATCAAATACATTCGTCTGTTGTCTAAAGTTGTGGAATACCAGGAAAACAATAACGACCTGGCGGCTCCAAGAGTGGGATTTGACAATGGTAGCTGGAAAACCGTACTGGGGCCACAGGACGGTGTTTATCCGGTCGATAATGTACGGCTTTTATCAAACGCGTCGGCTACATCGGACCAGTCGATGTCCCCAGAATATTACAGAGACAGTTTCGGCGAAGATGATTAGTGGTTGGTGAATGCAGCCTCTCGATTTCTTAAATAATGAATTACGCAAAAATGTAAAAGTGCTTATGAGTAACAGAGTGACGTTTTTTGGTCCGTGTTCGCGCGTTGCAGACTTGAAATGATCATTATGTTTGGCGTTAACGTGACTTACGATAATGCGGTTTCTTTATTGTGATGAAATCATGGTCAATACGTTTTTCAGCGTTATACAGCAATAATGTGGGAGTTGACAATACAAATGCACAGTGTGGCGAAATTGGTGCATTTTGTAGAGAGATTCATAGATCAATAACACGAATTTATGATATTGTGTAATTGCCGTTATGTTATATTAATGCACAAAAAATGTACAGAGGCTGTATAATTGTTTCTAAAAGGCGATTACAAACGTGACGCATTGGCCTAGATTCATAGTTTTTTTCTTAACACCTTTTCTTGCAAAACCTCTTAAATTATTTCCAGTACCCGGTAAACAGTGAGCATACATCTTGCGTTTTGCTATAAAGATACAATAAAAATAACGCTTTACATATACCGGTACTTGGATATGAGATATACTATATAATATAAAGGTTAAATAAGTACTCTGCGTATAAATGTTCATATACATGTTTTCATATTTTATACATATATTTTTGCTGTGGAACACAAACTAATGTCTTTTTTGATTGACAAAGATATTAAATAGTTTCGCAAACAATTGATCAATACAAGTTAGATAACTGTTTTGTTGACAAACGTTTTGCGGACATTAAGCGTTTTAAGAGTTGGATGACTTCTATGAAACACTTATGGGTTACTTCCGGTTACGCTGACAGACGTCGAGGCTCTTGCCAAACCGGAAGCGCTTCTCAACAGCCGTAGTGTCCATTTCGAGAACATCCTTCCCCTTCATATTCACTCAAACACGTTCTGGTCGTATTTGATTGGTCAGCCGATGCGAGTGTTAAACGGCCCACAAATATACGAGTATGTTTACGTTTTTAACAAGTTTTACGGTTGTTAAGTGGTTGCAATAGTCGATCAAGAGATTTATACTTAGTGTACTTTTACTCGATTCTTGAACTTAAAACGGTGACATGGGCCAAATTCCCGTGGCGATACACTGATTTAAGATTTTTATTTATTTTATTGTATAATAAAGAGTTAAATACAAATCAAGTGTCAGTATCAGCATTCGGTACGCAGCACAGTGTGTTCAAACACAAACTGGCTGGGCCACTGGTAGATAGAAAATAAAATAAGTAGACGTGATGATTTAACTGAAATAACATTGCAGTTTTGTAATATATTGATAAAATTCTATCCACATTACGTAAATGAAAATATTCTTCCATAACACATGCACAGTTTTTTTACAGACAAGTTCACATACTTAATACCCATTAATTGATAATAAATAATTAATCGGGTAAATGGCAGTTTAATATGAACATATTTGTTTCGGAAGGAAGACGGATAACACCTATACTACCTGTTGATGCAGAAGAATGATGACTTCTACATCTGCATAATTGTTTTGTGTATGATTATTATTTTTAAATTTTCTTCATCTGATTGAAGTCGGCGAGTTTAAAGTAAATTCGTACACGATTCTTCCTGATCATTGTTGTTATGCGGTAAATTCCTTCGTGATATTCAGAATCGTTGTTTAAGACGGATACACAATACACTTCCGTTTACAAAAAAACATCGTTAGAAATTGATAAAATTATAAAGCGGCTCAGACGCGAAACGATTAAAAACTCCGATTTGTTTTGTTATCGATATATTTGTAACAACACGTGGATGGCTATACAAAGTATAAAATGAATGGCAACCCATGTGAAGACGGATGGTCAGGTCCGCAAATAATGAAGTCGTAAAGAATCAACGACGACCCGAACATAAACTCTGAATTACACACACACGTGAAGACGAATGGCTGAGTGGTTACGGCGCTTGGCTTTTACTCCATGGGTCAGTGGTTCGAGCCCGTGTGTGGTTAACTCTGTTTTCTCTTTTTTAAATACTTTTATTCTTGCTTTTATATTGGAACTCTTTAGTTCTGATGTTTATATTTATCAATTAAAAGAATTAAATGACAAACTTCAAAACAAGCCAAAATCTGTGAACAAGTCCCTTTAAATAAAATAAAGCGTTAACCTAATTGTTTACCATAATTAGCGAACGTTTCGTTGGAACGCTTTGCTGTTACTTTGTCCTCAAAATTGCTTGACCTTAAACGGTCCTCTAAAGATAGAAGCTCGCGTCCTTCAAGTGGCCGGATAGAGGATCATATCTCTGCCCGATTTGCCACTTAACTCTGAAGTGCGCGTCTAAATTCGGATGACAAATGTCAATGGCGAAAAAATACACACACTCGTTTGTTTGTTATACTTTAACTTAATGTATACATGTTATTTTCTTAAAAATCTTTTTATTGTATTTAATGTACATCCTATTTTTATTTTAAAATATACTATGTACACATGCAATCCTATTATAATTACCGGTAGAATGAGCATAAGAATGCGTCTAAATGTTAACAAAGTGCATGATTGCTTCAAGTTAAGTATGCGATCTTTGTGTTCTTTCTTTTATTTCGAAATTTTGAGTATTATAGAGACACATTCGAATGCTTTTCTATGTTAAATCAGAACTGTGTCTTTTGAGAAAGTTTATTTGAACGGTCCCGTTGTTGGGATCGAACTCGCAACCTCCCGATTTAACTTGATTTTCTCAGGAGGCTTGCTGCGAACAACCTAAAATGAAAGGGGGGGGGGGCTATACAGGCCTTCTCCCGAGGTTTCTTTCTTCAATGTGAAGTGCGGCTTCATGATTTTGAGTGAGTGCTTTATTCCGTAATTGCTAACCGATGGCATTTATATACGAGATTATATGTTTTATACAAATGATTCTATATATATGCATGTGCACAACATGTACGCACTAGGCGTCTGTACACATAACATGAGAAAAAAAACATGATAAACACACAGAAAAATACATCTTGATTTTATTCAATCAGAATGACACCATAAGGGCGAAATATTAAAATGAGTGAATATACAGCGTTGTACTATGTGGTCCGTCATTAGAAATTACTCTGAGTCTCATGAGAAAATAGTTGACACGCGTATCTTGGCAATATCTTGGCAAAAGTGCTGGGGATTTTGATTTACAAATTGTACTAAAACAGAAAAGAATGGTGTGCACGTCGCTTACGCACCGTTTCCTACCAGATCCGTCTTAGGAGCCCGAACATTTCGCAAAAACTCGAATCCAAGGGCGCAACTGATCAAGCGGATATCCTAATCCTACTAAATATTCATTGCAAATATTGATAAAGCGTCGCAAAAGACGCTGAGCACACACCGCCACGCGCTTCTTTCATACAGGAATCGCTGGCATACCTCGTGACCTGTCGTATAAATTTCTTTAAAAACCAATTTGTTATTAATACTGTTATTCGTTGATTCATTAATCAATCATTGATTGGTCGCATGTGACGTATTGGGTGACGTTCCAATCAGGATTAGAGAGATGCGCAATGCCGATACGGCAATCCGAATTTGCAAATTGAATTAATTTGTTATATTTAAAGGAACCAATAGACGTTTCTTGGTTAGTTTTACACATATACGTTAGATTGGTACGTACAAAGTGCGAGCAATATGTTTTAACAAAATATGTCTAGCTAATTTATTTAAAAAAATGCCTAAGTTTTCGTTAAAAGAATATAACGTTGTTGCATTTGTAACTTCATTAATAGTACATATCATTAAGAAACTGACACATTTATAACTCTGCAAACTTATTAAGATATGTTTAGCGATCCGTTGCTATCTTTACATGTTGATATTTTTAAGTCGGTTTAATGAGTGTTCTACGTTTAAATAAATAAATTAGATTTAAGCAAAAACAAGATGCTGGTTTCCATCTTAAAAAGGGTATTGAACACAAAGATGTTAAATGGCAGAAACGTCTCACATCTATACGCAACACATTTTTGTATATTAAAAAGTTAATTAGTGCGAAAACGAGTATGATCAAATTTAGAACACATTTTTGGAAATTCAACCTAGAATACACAAACACAGTTTAGAGTAGACATGAACACTAAGGCTCGGTCGGTTATTGGAAGAACTTTTGTTGTCTTTATGATAATTCTATTAGACAGCCGCTGTACAACGTATACGAGGGTTCTACTATGTTTGTGCATGTCTTTAAATATGTCAGCACATAGGTCGGTATTTATCTTCTTTATGAAGTTGTCAGATGCAGCCGTGATGCTGCTACTATCTCCTTCATCAGGTGGGGCCATATTCATCGGACGTTTCGGCACTGTCCCACGACGTCCTCCTATAGCTTTGCCGACCGGAAGTGATCAATTTCCGGCCAGGAGAAAGTAAGCCTCCGCTACACTTCCTCATCTGACAGGTCTCGGTGGCCAGTCGCTAGTCAACTGCCCTGTGCCCCCTATCCACTTCTCCTCTCTCTTCCGCCATAGCCACAAGGAAGCAGACTCCGTTTCACATGCAACAACCGATATGGCCCGTTTCCGGACCTATCCTGTAACCCCCAGTCTGCTGAAAGTGCGCCACAGTGATTGCGCTGGGAAACCTCGGCAGCCCACCTCCACCGGAAAACACCATGCCTTCCAGCCTTTCTCTGTGCAGGTATCTGTGAGAGCCTGGAACTTTGTGCGCTTCCGTTTGAAGCTCTTCTCGATCCGCTCCTCCCATGGTACTGTGAGCTCCACCGTCACAATCTGTTTGATGCAGCTGATCACAGTACTATGTCGGGTCTCTGGTTCGTCACGGTTTTCCCCTTCGGAAACTTGAGCTGTTTCTTCAAGTCTGCTTCCATTCTCCAATCGGTTGCCGTTCCAAGAATCCCACATGCGCGTTTGGCCTTTGTCCCTTCTTCTCCAGCTCTGACAAAGGAAATGAACGAAGGGCCTTTGTTGCTCGTCTTCTGCGCTTTTTGTGCTTGATCTAGATGCTCGGCGATTGAAGCAAGAACCCTGTCGTGACGCCATCTGTATCTGCCATCAGACAGGGCTGTCCTGCATGAGCTCAGGACATGTTCCAGATTCGCTGGTCTTCCACTGAGCTTGCAATCCGGCGTCTCTGTAAGACCCCAAGTCACTAGGTTTGTTGGACTTGGCAGCACGTCGTAAACAGACTTAAGCAGGAAACTAAATATGTCGCTTTCCATGGTCCAGATCGCATTCCATGTAAGCTTCCTCTGGGGTACTCCCTCCCAGTTCAGCCATTTTCACTGCTTCCGTTGGGTTACAGCTCTGGTGAGCCTGAATTCTTCTTCCATTCGGCGAACCTCTTCCTGCAATTGGATGCGTCGGTCTTCTGCACTGGTTTTGCTCCACTGCGAACGGGTGACGCATCCGAAACCTAGTCGCCCCTGTGCGACATTACCGACAATGTCGCTGTGCCGAAGACGAGCCTCAGCCTCTTCCACTGCCTTGTCAGCCCTCCACTTTCTCCCGGTGTTGACCTGCACTCCTGCTACTCTAACCTTCTCATCACTACTGTCTCGTAGAATGATGCCTTTCCGAGCCTTTGTGACCTTGTATTCCTCCGTCAGTGATTCGAGATGTATCTGCAGCTTGCTGCCTGTGCAGTACAAACCGATGCTGGTTAAATTAACTCTTTGGCACCCCAATCCACCCCCTGAGGAAGGAATTTATTGTCCTCTCCATTGCTTCCACTGTTGATGACGGTGCACTGTACACCAGCAGCGGCCACAATAGGCGTGGTAGGATGCCATGTTGGTTAAGCCAGGCCTTGAATTTTCCTGGCAGACCACACACGTCCACATCTTTCAACCAGTTCTCCATCTGTACTACCGTTTCTTTGATACTTTGTTGATCATTGAGCGAGTCTCGAAACCACTTACCGAGGCACTTCACTAGTTGCCCCATAACAGTCGGGATGAGCTGATCTTTGATTCGATATCTTGCACTCTCTTGAATCTGTCCTTTCCTCAAAACCATGCTCCTTGATTTCTGGGGTTTGAACTTCATTCTAGCCCACTCGATGAGTTCGCCGATGTCTTGCAGCATCCACCTTCCCTCGACGTACGACTTTGCTGTTATGGTCATATCGTCCATAAATGTTCTCGTTGGTGGTTGGATACACCCCGAAGTCATTTTGGGTCCTCTGGATGGCTTCTCCGCTGACTTCACTATCAGATTCATGGCCGCGGCAAACAGCAACACTGAAATTGTGAACATATATATTTACTCTACTGATATTCTATTAAAAATAAAATAACAGATACGAAATGAGCCTTTATGTTACGGCAGTCGGGCGGCAGTCGGTATCATCATCTCCATCATCGTTATCACAAAATCATATTCTGTGATTTTTTTTCCTACAAAAAAAAGAGTCTAAAATCAGTTCTCTCGATGAATTAAAGGGACACAGTCGTGTCTCTTAGTAATATAATTAACTTTTCTCTTACATCGAGCGTCCCCTGCAAACGCGTGTTCGATCTGTGTTCATGTAGTTGAATTTGACAGCACCTCCTTTAACGCATTGATTCGGTGACATGCATATATAGTGTTACCGACGAAATGATAATACTATTCAAAACGTGTCAATGCGGAGATGTACTATGCAGCACGCAAGCTGAAACATTGGCCGTGCCTCCGTTAGCAGTTGAAAACATAAATCAACGAAAAGAAAAAACACACGATGACAACGAAGCTTCAGCTTAAGGTGGTAATGATGGCGGTAAACGCGATGAAAAAAACGGTATGCATGTTTAGGAATACCGGTACACCATTTTATGTTGTTTACAACAGATGGGGAGATCTACTGGAATATTTTTTCTTCAGACACAAATAATGTATTCGGGTGGACGAGAAGATGCCACATAGAGTGCCTGCATTATTCAAGTACTACAAGAATACTTTAACAACACACCATTTCAATATGATTTATAAGCGTGCACGTTAAAATCAGACGTTGTAGTTGTTGGTAGTGCGCGAATATCCGACCAACCGGTGGGACCGAGCAAGAACGTGCTGTGGTCGTCATATGAAAAGTGTTGGTATTGTTTCCACGCAACTTACGCAAGTGAGTATTTTGTGGAAACAGCGAAAATAACAGAATAAAAAGGCACAGCAGAAAACACTATGAAAAATAATAATATGTTATATATGACCACATTGACCCGGACATTGACGTGATATGCGTGTTCCACGTTGTGTGTAAGCCTAATACAACAATGGTTATGCTCATGCAGAATGCTGATATATGCGAAATTAAGTAACAGAGTAACACAAGAACTCATATAATGCACTAAAATAATTTATGTGGAAAAAATATTTAAACTCGCATAACCCACTTGCATCGCCCCAATCATTATTGAGTACTGAAATATTAGTGTGTGTTAACTCATTAAGGACGAGAACTCTTTTGTGTCTCTTCATACTTACTTCCCCTAGAACTGGGAATCCCAAAACGGATAAGGAAGTGACGTTGATTTAATGATTTCATCGCAATAAATGGAATCGACTCATCGACACACTGAAATATAATCATCAAAGTAAACAGCACTTGAAACGTTCCTCATTATGAGAATACCCGTATCGTCAGATCATCTCTGAACTGAATATATTCGGAACAAAAATTGTCCGTTGGCGTTGATTGAAGTGTCCGCCATCTTTTATAGTTATATTTTTGTAAAACACGTAATGGCAAAAAAGACGTATGATTTATTATTCAAATTATTACTCATCGGTGATTCTGGAGTTGGGAAAACTTGCTTGTTGTTTAGGTTTTCGGACGATGCCTTTAACACAACGTTTATTTCCACCATAGGTAAGTAGACAATGTGCCCCACCCACCTAGAAACCTTGGACTTTAAATTTAAACTGTTTATGCAAAAAATATTTCTGTTTTACCTGTTTAAGGGACAGATCTAGTAAGTGTATTTCACATTAAATTTGTTATTGATTACTGATCCAACATTAACCACTCAAGTTATTTTTACGTCAGTATAAATTCATGACATGTTACATTTTTTTTTCTATCAAAAATCAAATCATCAAACAATACAGTTAAATGTCTCTCATCTGCATACAATGTAAAATAAGGCTATTGGTGTTTGATCATGTGACAAGAGTTTTATTAGAATATTTTTTTAATCGTCCTTGACCATGCAGTGTTTTTTTTTTAAATTTCAGGGTTGTATATAGAAAAAAGTATATAATTTTTCCCAAATGGGACCTTAAGATTCCCAATTGAAAGTTTAAAAATATATTTATTTTTAAGTAAATCTCAACATTAAGCTCATCTCCCATCCAGCTCTATTAGTTGACTTGAGGTTTCCGTAAGGCATCTTTTGCTTTATAACTCAAGTCTGGCCAGCTTACACATTGTTTTAAGATTGATGTTTAATCTATTATTCCTGGTCTATTTATAAAAAGTGTAGTGTTTTCATAAAACAGGCACCAACGGCTCATTTATTATTTCAATAATTAACATATTCTTGACAAGTGTTGGTTTCGTTTTATTTTCAGGTATTGACTTCAAAATAAAGACAGTTGAACTTGCTGGGAAGAAGATAAAGTTGCAAATATGGTAAACAGTAAACTTGACCAAATTTGTTATATCAGTTCATGATCTGAAGATAAACCAATTTGTGTATAAAAAATTGCTTGCTATCAATTAGTCATCATACTCATCTCAATTATCTGTTACTGTATCATATAAATATTATCTACATCGATCATTGTAACTTAGTCCAGTTTTTATTGTTAGTTAAGGATTACATCTAACCCAACTTATTTTGCAATGTCTACATGTTGAAAACCATGAGTTGTCTTAAGCAGACTTTTCTGAGTACCCTTTGGCTTCAATATCTATAATCATGTTCTTGACTGACTGAACTCGGATTTATACTACATTATTTTGTGGCAAAATAATTCAGTGATAAAAAAACAAAAGCACACATTCCAAGTGGTGAAGATGGTTTAAGATAATATTTGGACCATATTTATGTAACAACCTTTAGCATACTTTTTATGCATTGCTGACTAAATTCAGCATATAAAAATATGAGAAACTTCAAAACGGAATTCTGAAACTTGCAAGTGTGTAAAAAGTGTGCCTGTGTTGTAGGGATACTGCTGGACAAGAGAGGTTCCACACCATCACCACGTCCTACTACCGAGGGGCCATGGGCATCATGCTTGTCTACGATATCACCAACGCACGCACCTTTGACAACATCTCAAAGTGGTTGCGCAATATCGATGAGGTAAGACTCTCCAGGTGCACCGCTTTGAGTGTAAGGCAGGGTTACATTGATGCCCCACTTTTTAGGCCACATAATTGCCAAATATTCATGAAAAGTTTTGGAAACATTGGTCGACTGAGTTCAAAACTTGGTCGTGTGGCGTCAAAAATTAGGCCACTAGGTTGAAATTAAGAAATAAACTTGTGAATATTTCAAATATTATTTTGTCAACTGATGCTAAAAGTCTTCATCTGCGTCTAAACTCATGTGAACTCTTTAGGCTTCTGTTTGTTGCCCTCATGTTTGACATCTGTTGACATTTGCTTTATCCAGCATGCGAATGAAGATGTGGAGAAGATGATATTGGGGAACAAATGTGATATGGAAGACAAGAGACAAATCTCCAGAGAGAAAGGGGAAGTTGTAAGTACCAGTATATTTGTTGTGTTCTGAGAAAACTGGGCATAATGCATATTCGTTAAGTGTCGTCCCAGATTAGCCTGTGCAGTCCGCACAGGCTTATCGGAGACGACACTTTCCACCTAAACTGGATTTTCGCTAAGAAGAGACATCATTTAAACGAAAACTTCCATAAAAGCGGAAATTGTCGTCCCTGATTAGCCTGTGCGGACTGCAAAGGCTTATGTGGGATGACAATTTACACACAAGCATTATGCCCAGTTTTCTCAGAACACGACACATATTTGTTCTGCTAGTACTGTAGAATATCATTAGTTTGCCTGCGATTTATAAGAGTATTTACAAAATATTTATGCTCTTAGTGTTTTATGCCAAAAGGATTGTGTACAATTTAAATCATGCATGTATTTTGTTCTGTATTGTAAAAAACCTGTTACTAATGCTTTATTCTGTCGAACTCCAGAGGTTCATTAAGCTACTTTTGAGTCTATTTTATCGGTAGTCTGCAGCGCTTTAATAACTTTTGAAAGTTGGAAGTTTTGGAAGTTCCACTTTTATTTCAGTATTTAACAGCAGATATTAGACCTATCAGCTGCGTGTTGTCTTGTAATTGTTAAAATGCAACAAAAGAAAAGGTTTATATTGCACTTCTATGCTTAGAGAATAATTTAACCATTTCGTAAATTAGGCAGAAAAAGAAAATGAATTGCTTAGAAAAAAACTCCTGGAATTTGTATTTTAAAGTGACCAATTACCAATTGTTCTATGTTCACATTTCTTCTGGGACATGGATATTGCCAGTCAATGAAAAGATAAATTTAATTTTTTGTTAGTTGCATTCAAATGAATATCTTCCAATAAGCTAATTGGTTTTTTATGCCCCCTTTTAAAAAAAAGGGGGGAAAAATTGTTTTTGGCCTGTCTGTCTGTCATTCTGTCCCAAAACTTAAACCTTGCTCATAAAATGAAAACTCTTGGGTCTATATGATTTAAACTTCACATGTGCATGCATCTCATTGACATCTACAATCAACATGGTTTGAGGTCACTAGGTCAAAGGTCAAGGTCACTGTGACCTTTACATTCAAAATATAATCTTGTTTCTAAAATAGCTGCCATGCGGCTTCAAAGCGCAGTAGGGGGCATTGTGTTTCACAAACACAGCTCTTGTTGGGTATATGAAATGATTTCGGGCAAGTGGCTAATCGCATTAACAATTGCACATGGCATCTTAAATACTGGCAAAGTTATGTTTCTTTATAAGGGCAAAAGTATAGCTAGCATTTGAATGCAATAGATAATCAATATATTTTGCTTTGTAATAGTAATCAGAATGTGAATATGTTTATGTTTTTGTGATTTCAGATTGGCCGGGAACACAATATTCCATTCTTAGAAACCAGTGCGAAGGCTAATATTAATGTAGAAAAGGCATTTATGGATTTAGCTGCAGCCATATTAAAAAAGGTAAGTTTTAAGTTAAACTAGAAATGGCGCGGCAGAGGCCGACGCGTATCCCCACACCGAATGTTTGACCTAGGTGTGCCGCAGGGTTGGTAATGGGGCCATGCATAGTCGAGATTGACCGTATTGTCATAAGAGAAGTTCAGTATCAATTAGAAGTGAATTGGTGTAGAAATAAAGAAGTTATAGTAAAGGCAATTTTGGGTGGGTGTGANCTGTCCGTCCGTCCTGGCCAATATCTCCTCCTACACTATTAGCACTAGAACCTTGAAACTTACACACATGGTAGCTATGAGCATATGTGCGACCCTGCACTATTTGGAATTTTGATCTGACCCCTGGGTCAAAAGTTATAGGGGTTGGGGTGGGGCCGCGTCAGAAATTATCACTCATTTTTTTAGGTTATTTTACATTTACTTCTTTATTTCTACACCGATTCACTTCAAATTCATACAAGACATCTCTTATGACAATACGGTCAATCTCGACCATGCATGGCCCCATTCCCAACCCTGGGGCGCCCCGCCCACATAGGCCACACCCACCAAAAATTTCCATTTAATATAATTTTTTCATTTCTACACGGATTCACTTCAAATTGATACTGAACTTCTCTTATGACAATACGGTTAATCTCGACTATGCATGGCCCCATTACCAACCCTGGGGCACACCGAGGTCAAACATTCGGTGTGGGGATACGCGTCGGCCTCTGCCGCGCCATTTCTAGTTGAATTTCTATTGGGAAACATTACATTTGGACTAGTGTTTAGCATGGACACTTAACATTCTCCATTGAGTAAACATTTCCCATCTTCATGAAAGCTTTCTTGATCACTTCAAGGCCTTGACCCCGGTTTTTATAATGTTTAATGTTGTGATGTATGTATTGTGCTGTTGTTCTTCTAAATTAAAAAGAAGACAAGCAGCTTTTACCAAGTCTGTCTCTCCTGATATTTCTGGAGTTTCATTTTTCCTACATTACTATATTGAAGCATGGTAGCCACGTGTTTCACATGTTTTACAGACTCCAGGTCGCGACCCCCAGCAAATGGGAGGCCTAGACGTTCACAAGACTCAAGACACAGGCAGCAAAAGGTGCTGCTAACTCCCTGTCTAGTGTAGAGACATTTCTTATTACTTTCTCATCATTTTGGTGTCATTTGCTTACTGCTTCATCATTGGTGGTGCTTTCATGGTGTTCTCATAATATGTTTTCCATTGATGCTAATAACAAAGAGATTGAATGTTGAAAAAAAATTGCCTAAAGATTCTTGATTGTTAACTTTATTGTAGATCCCTTCAAGTTTTTTTTCACTTCTGGGAAAAGACCCCAGGGTCTTGTATAATATATTTTAGCCCATGAAGTTGTTTTTAGTTGAAAAAATGTTTGTTTTCCCCAAAAGGGGAAACTAACAAATGAAATCGTTATTGTGAAGTTTTTAATTCAAAGTTCCAACAACATTAATGATTTTCTTATACACGCTGAATGCCGATAATCCTGTATATTCACTATTTCTATTTTCAAGAGCAAAAATATGTCCAATATTGACGATAAATGTGTTAAAGAATTTTATAAATACAAACTCTTGCCAATTAAAGGAAAACATATTCAAGGTAAATTGTTTCGACTCTGGCATATGCATAAATCAAGAAATGTTATGTCTGAATTTAATTTAAAAAGTGATTTCAAATTTTGATTAAATGAAACATGTACCTACTATTTTCTTAAAATTTGGCAAATAATTTCCTATTGTTTTAATAATAGATTTTTGTTTATTTTTCGCGAAATTTATTATTTTTGCAAGGGGAAATTTGCATCATTGGGCATTTTTTACAAAGGATTGAATTAATTGTGCTGGGGGAAGTCGCTGTTAAATAGCGGGTAATAGATGAGGTTAAAAACCCATGAAGATGACAAAATGATAAAAGATTTTACCCATTTGATTGTTCAAGTAATTTGAGCATCCCTTGATTGATTGGTATGTTACTGATTGTTGATTTAAGTAAAGTGATCCTTAATTTCTTTTTTGTTTTTCTGCAGTTACACATGTATGTACTAAACTATGGTTTTATCTTATATTTATAAATAGCCTTGTGGATTTCTTTACAGTTTAAGAGAGTTATTTTCGTTTACTTTATATACTCTTGTCGTTTTTTTTTTAGAACATTATTGTTTCTCACTCATGCTGGTAAAAAAGAACGTATCTTTCTTATGGAGTCTGATAATTATTATATTGTATTAAACATGTTTCAATCTTGATTCATGTGGCAAATTTTAGTATTTGTGCTTTAGTAGAACTATATTTCCCCCCAAGTTATATTCCTTTTACTTATTCTTTTCGGGTTTTGGGAAATTAATAGATGGCTGTTTCATTTGTTTATTTCATATGTTAAAAGTTAATGTATTGCACCACTACTGTCTGGTAGATAAGGAATGTGATAAGGAATAAAACGTATGACAGCCTCAGAGCAACAATAAGGATTTTGCTCAAATTGAGTGTTCCCACATGATTTGAAACTAATTGAGCATGGAGTGATATAATGGAGTGCTGTAAATTATGCCATCCCATTTGCAATAATCAGTTGTCAGACCATTTGATTATGGTAATTGACCAATTTTTACCCTTTAAATCAGATTAAAATTAGCCCGTTCTGTGAGAAAACAGGACTAAATGCATGTCCGTAAAGTATCCTCTCATATAAGCCTGTGCAGTCTGCACATGCTAATCAGGGACGACTCTTTCCACTTTAATTGATTTTTTGTTTAAAGGAAGTCTCTTTGCAATTGATTGTTATCTGTTGCCATGTAGACCATCTTAATTCTAAAGAGCTGGGCAGATGTTGACTGACTCGTTCCAGTGCAACAGAATACATTTAAAACAGACTTTGGTATAATTGTAATTATTAATTGTTTTTCTTTTTGTTTTTCTTGGATTTGCTTTATCTTGCTTTATGTGATGAGATGTATATTTCAATGCATTCACTAAAGATGTTTGTTTTAGTAAAACCTTTTGACCAAAACGAATTCTGCCTTTGGCAACATAACATACTGTCAAAGCTCATTCACTGTTCACTTTGTGTTTTTTTGTCCCCTCCATTCATTTAACTCGTAAGTGTATTCTTAAATGTAAGTGTTATCCTAGATGTAAACTATTTTCAGAACCAGTAAGTAATAAATGTAATGTAATTAATTCAAATGTGTTTGTTCTGTGTTTTGAAATGTTAAGCATAAATGACACCATGTTAGGACATTCTGCGTATCATGTTTTGAATGGGTCTTCAATACCACTGGTGTATTTCTCATGATTCAATGTTTCATGGTTAATGTTTGTAAAAAGGGTATTCTGTTAATAAATATTATTTCTTTCATTTTGCATCATTGCTGAATTGGCACATGTGAAAATATTAGGACAATATATTGATCAAAACCGTCTTAAATATTATTACTCTTTCAATATTTTGTAAACATAAGAGGATGGTTTCAATACAACTGTGGGGATTGAATTACCATTTAGGAGAAATGTGATGTCAGATTAATTTATGTGATATTATTTTAATTTAATAAGAAATACAAGTTTTCAAGCTTTAAAATCACTAGCAAAATAAACAGTTGACAGCTTTATTAGTCTAATGTTACAAAATTCTGTGATTTCAATAAATAAAACAGTCAATTTTACGGGTGCTGTTAGATTACAGGAAATATTAACAGATAAATCTCATTGTTGGAAAAAAACTATATGAATACATATTTGATACCTTGGAACAAAATGGTTCATTTTTTTCTGAACAAAATGGTGCAGTATTTTTCGTTTACTCCAGTAGGATTGTTAATCAGCAGAAGTCAATTATACAAGTATATTGTTATCTAATCAGAATTAGTAATATGTGTCGTGTTCTGAGAAAACTAGGCAAAATGCTTGTGCGTAAATTGTCATCCCAGATTAGCCTGTGCAGTCCGCACAGGCTAATCAGGGACGACAATTTCCGCTTTTATGGAATGTTTCGTTTAAATGATGTCTCTTCTTAGCGAAAATCTAGTTTAGGCGGAAAGTGTCGTCCCGGATTAGCCTGTGCGGACTGCACAGGCTAATCTGGGATGACACTTTACGCACAAGCATTTAGCCCAGTTCTCTCAGAACACGACACATATGTTGTCGCACATTTTTATTTGGTCATTGATTTTAATGTGTTTAAATGTGAAAGTTCATTGGTCACATAAGCAAAGTTTATATATTCTTGTTAACTTCTATACATTTGTATGTTTGTGAAAGTCAGCACATGTCCACATGTGTAAGAAAAGTTTGACAAAAGTTGAAATTTTTAAATAGTTTTGGTTCATATATCAATTGACATTAATTTACGTATATACATAACTGTAATGCTATTTATTTTTTACTGGTTTACGTTTTAAATAAGAAGCATATAGAAATAGACAGCACCAGTACCGGTATGTTTAAGATCTAAATTTTTATGCCCCCGGTAGGGTGGCATATAGCAGTTGAACTGTCAGTCTGTGCGTCCGTCCGAAACCTTTAGCATTGGCCATAACTTTTGCAATATTGAAGATAGCAACTTGATATTTGGCATACTTGTGTATCTCATGGAGCTGCACATTTTTACAGGTGAAAGGTCAAGGTCATCCTTCAAGGTCAAAGGTCAAAAAACAAAATCAAAGGGAAGTAACAAGCTTTAAAGGGAGATAATTTCTATACATGCCAAATGATAAATAGAAATTTTATTTCAAAGCGGCACAGTAGGGGGCATGGTGTTTCTAACAAACACTGTGTTTCTAACAAACACATCTCTTGTTATTATTAAAGTATGATTAATGTGCATGTTGTATGGCATAATACGGCTTATTGTTTTAGAAATTTAGTAAAAACTGGTAGCTCTACATTAACTTGTGTTTCGTTTTGTTAGGTCAGTTTTCACAACTGTTAATATGTGATTATGGCACCAAAGAGAGAAATCAATAAACACTAATATATATTTTAGATGTACTGTGATTAAAATGTATGTAGTTTTATGTGTAATTCGGCCACTGGTTGTGAAATCAGATTCATATGTGTTATGATCACTGACAAAGACAGAACAGGGGGACACATTTATTTTTCCGTTTAATATTTTTGCATTCAATGGCTTGATTATGTGTAACTTAACCCATTTATGCCTAGCGTCAAGAAAAAAGGCCTTGGCAAACAGCGTAGTCCCAGATGAGACGCCGCATGATGCGGCGTCTCATCAGGGTCTGCGCTGTTTGCTTAAAGGAATTTCTGTAATTTCTGTAAGAAATATTCTAAATATAGAAATAAATATATTAGACATCCCTAATTTTAGAAATAAATTGATGCAATTTAGAAGTACAGGAGAGTCCAATAGGTATAAATGGGTTAAAATGAAACTGAGTAACATGTTAACCAGTACCACATGCATTTATTGTATTTTTCAATGATAAGTTTTCGGTCAAACTGCAGCAGAAAAAATAAGACGACTGAAATAGTATAAACCTTCATGTGTCAATTTGCACCATTGAAAAGATGCACTTCTGATGCAGACAATTTAGATACCTTGTAACTGAATCATATGTGTTCATTGTTTGAGTTGAATTTTGTTTGAAAGGTCTCCAGATTTTGATGTTATGTGTTTATTGCAGTTTTTATTTTTTCACAGTTTTTGTCGAGCCCTTTTTTGGAAAGCTTGATTAAGCAGTCACAATGGTCGAGTGTTTGTGCATATGTGTGTCCTAGCTGGTTCAACCCATTAATGCATAGTGGACTCTCCCATCCTTCTAAATTGGATCAATTTATTTCCAAAATTAGGGATGTCTAGTATATTTATTTCTATATTTAGAATATTTCTTACAGAAATTCCTTTAAGCAAACAGCGAAGACCATCTGGGTCTACGCTGTTTGCCAAGGCCTTTTTTCTAGACGCTAGGCATAAATGGGTTTTACTGTAGCTTTGTCATTCTTCAAGCAAGTTAAAAAGATATTGCCACAAATGACCACCATGTGGGTATGGCTCCTGGCATATATGATCTATCTCTTAGCTCAAAGGCCAAGTTTACGTTTTAAGGTAATATGTACAATTTTGGCACTATACAGGTTGTCTGGACTGAAACTTACTGGACTGTAACTTACATATTTAACATGCAATTTTAAATTTAATTTACTGCAAATTTGTCACTGCAAGTCTTGTTACCCTTGGGCAAAGTTCAAGGTCACACTAAAGGTAAAATGTCATAGATGTGCATGGTGTTAAATAAAGACAGGCTTAATTGACAATGGGCTGACATGTTTCCCACAGGCATCTAGTTTCTAGTTTTGCAAAATGTAGTTAAGAAATAATGGATTTTTTTGGAAGATATTTGAAAATGATACTAAAGTAGTTCAATTTTTGTTTCATGTTTGGTCGTCATCTAAAAGAGCTGTTCTTGTTTATAATGTAATTTAGTTTAAAATTGTATTGATTATATGTTAACTTCTAATATTGTGTATGTGCTTATATAGTCAATTAATACCATTATATGTAATGTAATAATTATAATAATAATAATAATTATTATTTTTTCACTAACATATCTAATTTGTATTTTTAACCCATTTATGCCTAGCGTCAAGAAAAAAGGCCTTGGCAAACAGCGTAGACCCAGATGAGACGCCGCATGGTGCGGCGTCTCATCCGGGTCTGCGCTGTTTGCTTAAAGGAATTTCTGTAAGAAATATAGCTGGCAACATAGGTATAAAAGTGTCACACGTATGATTCTTGATATTAAGACCTCGCTTATTATGCTTATTATAGCACGTGAGTGTTAGATCAATTGTCCAAGACATTAATGGAAAAGTAGAGAACTCTGTCAGGAGCACAATTGTACCATAATTAAATGACTCTCAAATAACAAACTTGTGCATGTTTAAACACTTCATTACGCAACAGATATGGCTGCATAGGTTGGGTGTTCTGGTGACATGTTTCTTTCTCAAATTAAGTTTGGCATGAATTTTGTTATAAAATGTTGCTTGTGTCTAGAGTGTCCAATTTGACGTCCGATATATATGTCAAAGATGGTGTAGGCCTACTTAGCGATTTAATTTATTCTTTTGTCGTATTGCTTGTAAATTTCGTAAGCTATATTGGTTTAGCTGTAACCGTAAGTTCGGTGGTTCTTTCTGAGATCCGTCGAAGTAACTTTTCGAAATTGCAAAAGTTATGCTTTTACCTTACTTGAATTTAGTCCTTTCGGCGATGAACGCTTATTTGCAAACACTTAAAATAAGATACAATAATTGGTGCGCCCTACATAATATTTAACTAAACGCTATTTGTGATTTTCAATATTTAGTGCATACAATGCAATTTTCAGTTTATGGTTTGTCACTTCACTTGTTTTCCTGTAAATTTTTATTTGCATGTCTGTCAACATTTGTATTAGTATAATAAACACATAAGAACAACACGTGTCTTGTTTTACTTCTTAACTTGTTTAAAGGAACATCTTTTCGGAACGAAAAGTGCGATATTTATTGAAATGTGCTGGCAATCTCATTGTGCCTAGGATAAACAACACTCAAGTGTTAAAACGTACACGTATGACATACCCTTAAGAATGGAGATCATTTTTGTCGAGCATGCTTGTGAAAAGCATGCGCGTTAAACTTGGTCTCAAGTTAGTGCATTCGTTCAGGCTTCAACTTCATCTTTCATCGTCAATTTCAAAACAACTGCCTAAAAATGTTCTCCCTGATGAGACGGCGTGTTACATGAAACAACCGCTTCCCTACTTCAAGGTCAAGGTCACACTCAGGTGTCAAAGGTCAATCTTGAGCATAAAAGAGATGATGCAGACAGATTCTACGTCATTAATCAAGCAATGTAAATGTAATGTTAAAATAACTTAAAACAAATGTTCGCCACGTGGGAATGTCTTGTCGCGTTAAAGACCCGTCTCTGTCTCTAAAATCAAGTTCAAACTTTAGTGTAGACGTCGTTTTTAGGTTAAAAGTTTGTCCAAAATGTAACTTCGTTAATCATGCTATTTCTAAATAACTTATCATCAATGTTCACCATGTGGAGACGAAGTGTCGCGTGTTAGGCCAATATCTTTAGCTCAAAGGTCAAGTTCACACCGTAACTTCATCATTCATTATGCAATTATTTTTTCTTGCCAAATAATTTCACCACGAGGAGACGTCGTGTAGCGTTTTAGGCACCTATCTCAAAGTTCACAGTGACACTTCACAGTTTAACGTCAAATAAGAGCATTAAACAGGTTGTCCTGACTGCATCATGCAAATGACTTACCATAAATGTTCACAATGTGAAGATGGAACTTTGCCTGCCAGATTTTTCTCCAAGCTCAAATGTTAATGTCACGCATAGAGGTTAAATGTATTTGTTGGCTTTACAATACCTCTATTTTTGGAATGTAACTTCATTTCCCAATGTTAAAGTAATTTACCAATATGTTCCTATGTAGAGAAGACGTGTCGCGGAAAAGCCTGTGCCCCTGGCGCAAAGGTAAATGTCATACTAAGAGGCCAAAGGTCAAACATGGGCATGGTGAAGCGTGCTGACTTATTACAAGAAATCATGACAATTGACTCATGTTGCCGATATATAATGCGACACGTGGTTTGGCTTTCAGGTCAACGAAAAAGGTCGCTTCTACATGTTTATTTAACAATATTGAAATAACCTGAATAATAAGATATTTTGGTGACCAACGTAATTGCCAATCAATGTTATTTAGGGACTTTCTTAAATTGGAATACGGTGTACATTTCCTGACTGCCCGACCTATTTCAGATTCTCTGCAATTACTAACCAGGAGCTATGAACCTGGATGTGGAACTTCATTATTTAAACCTTTGCATGCTGGGAAATTTGTCGTCCGCTAAAATGTCGTCTGCCAAATTTCTAAAATTAGCATTTTCTTTTATTTTTTTTCAAAGAATACTATCAGAATAGCAAACAGTTTGGATCCTGATGAGACGCCACGTTCTGTGGCGTCTCATCTGGATCAAAACTGTTTGCAAAGGCCTTCAAAATCCGGTTCCAGCGCTCAAAGGGTTAATGAGGTGTGTATAATTCAGGGCGTTGTCATTTTGCCAGTGATGTTTTTTGGAGTTGTGGAGACTGAAAGTTATTGTTATACATTTATTATAAATGTATACCTACTTGTATTGTTCACAACTCTTTGCTGGAATATGTTCTCAATAATTACCTGTCAGAATTCAACGAATATTCATGGGAAACTTTATAACCAAGAGATGTTCACTGTATGAAGATGCTTCAAAACAAGTTCAATGTATAAATTCTTACAGTGCACATTTCTTGCTGCAGTGCAACTGCATTTACTTACACAGAAAGTCGCATTGTACACAATAGTTCCGCTCTAGAGAATTCTTACTGTAAAAGCCTTATTCCTGAATTCGCTAAAAAAATAACAACAAAGCCACATATCTGGGGAACAAANATTCCTTTAAGCAAACAGCGCAGACCCTGATGAGACGCCGCATCATGCGGCGTCTCATCTGGGTCTACGCTGTTTGCCAAGGCCTTTTTTCTAGACGCTAGGCATAATTGGGTTAAAATGAAAACTAAAATATATCTGCTTCTCAATGATTTTCGTCGATTTTAATTCACATAATCTAATCTGACTATGGTCTCGAAAAAGTGTATGCCGATAGCTGTTTCAAACCGAGCTATGTTCGCGGACCCAATCAAATCAGTGTGCGAAAGTTGATGCCCAGTATAATCATACCGAACGCTAACCAGGCCATCGAACCTGAAGAGTAAAACATAGTTGTCAGAATGATGTATGCCGCAAAATCGAGCTGTCGGAAGTTGGTTAACTCGTTTCTCACTGTGCGGCAAGGGTTTATCCCCACTCCACGCATGCTGGTTTAGTTGGTTGTCACCAAACCAGACACGCGTGGTTTTCTCTGGATTCTCCGGTTTCCATTAAAGCCCAAGACCAAATCGAAATTACAAATACATTAATACATTGTTTACTCAATTATACTATATTAAAGATGGATTGAAAATGCAGGCATGATTAAAAGTTCGACCGAACTTTAAATTTTTGAATGTTAGCTGGGCAGAATTTCCGCGAGAGCATTCGGATTTTCACACAATGTGGGTCCGTTGCCAATGGGCCTCATAAACTAATCCTGAGTCTTAAAGGTCTCCGCGGCAATGTGGATATGGTGTCCGCCTAGCGATCGGGAGGTCACGGGTTCGATTCCCACTGTGGGAGCGTTCTTTAGATCTCCCCCAAAAGACACCAAGTACAGGTTATACTCCCAGGAAACGGACTCGAGAGCATTTCAATAAGCCTAAGGCTTTCGATGCAATCGAGCTAACATAAATAGGTTTAAAGTAATCCTGAGTCTTATGCTCGATACCTGCTGAGAGTTTTAGTCTTAATGATTAGGGTCGCGTAGTCGTATACCTTCGTTGTACCCAGGTACCTACCTACACTGCATCCAGATGATTTCTGCTGGTTATTGATGCATGGGGTATTTTTGTTCTTTTTCACATGTTCTTCAATGCTTCCGGCGGTGAACTGCACTTGCTATGTAAAAAAAAATCAGTTTACTGATTTGCACCACGAAATCTTTTTATTTGCATTTGGGCTGTGCCACATAAGTTTACAGTCATTAAAAAAATACCTACATATTTTAAATAAGTAAGAAGCTTACGTTATTTGTTAAAGAAAGTCCGAACATCATTATATTATTCCTAACCATTCGCGTTTTGGACCAATTCTACGTTTACTTTTTGTCTTAATTGATTGGTGCTTTAATGTTATAACCACCGGTTTCTCGAGTGGCATTTTGTAACACATGGTATCTGCATAATGTTTCGTGACTATTCCATACGAAGAAATGTTCATGTTACATGTATTTAAATCAGTGACTTGCTTGTCCTTCGGCCACTTAGACACAGTTTTCGCCTTTCATCGACAATGGCGTGCATGTCAAAAGAACAATGCACATACTACCAAACATTTTGCTTCATTTAACCGATAAACGTTATTCACAATATTATCACTTCTCAGAATATAACAGAATTTTATTAAACAAAATAAACCTGTTTTATTATTAATACTAAAATCTAACTTAAACTTAAGAAACTTTTTACTACTTAGTTTTTCTTGTGACCATAATTTATAGTGAAACAGTTGCGACATAATATAAGATTCAATTATATAAATTATTATGTTTGTTTGCTGTTTATATAAAAACAGTAACATCGGGTATAGTTAAATAATCTGTTTTTATTCTCAAAGACAAATAACTATCGAGAACTGAAACATATACTTAAGATTAAGATTAAAACATTCAAGTCGAAACCCATTTATTTTTTGTATGTATGATGTGTTTTATCAGTTTCTCAAATCAAAGGTCAACGTTTGATGAGATTCCCAATAAAAGCGAACATCTGTGGTAAAGAACGAAACGTAAACTACATGACGTTGGATTGTCGATGGAAAAGTAATTTCGAATCATATAACAAACAAAGTATGAAAGCCAACAGTTTAAATCCACATATTACGCAGATATTATAATGCCCATACAGTACACACACCATGTGAAGGTCATTTTTGTAAAAACAGTTACTCAGCATACATGTGATTTTTGAAGAAAGGCTAACGTGGTTTAGTTTTCAAGAAAAGACAAGAGGGGAACTAATTTGTTCAAATTAATCCGTCATAATGTATATTGTGTGCAGGAATCATAGGTACTAGACATATTTGTGTCCTTTTATCAATAATATAAGATATTAGTTCTTTTTTGTTAATATACACAAATGTGCGAAGTACCTGTGGTAGGAATGTGCAATGAAGATGCGAGTCTAACCTGTCCGTTGATCGGCAGTTAGAAGCAAACAGCGTAGACCCTGATGAGACGCCGCATCATGCGGCGTCTCATCTGAGTCTACGCTGTTTGCCAAGGCCTTTTTTCTAGACGCTAGGCATAAATGGGTTTATTAACCCCATATCAAAAGTATTATTAAATTCGCGTAATACGTTTATAAGATTAGGTTTCTACGGTTCATTTGTAATGTGCAAGGAAGATGCGAGCCTTACCTGTCCGTTGATCGGCAGTGAGAACTGGAAGTTTCCAATTAGTACGGAGTTCTTCAGGGTTGTCAATACCGTATCCAGGGGAATGTTCAAGTTCTTGAAGTCCACCGTACCTGGGGAAATGTAGACGTATATAGACAAACATGTATTAGGGTATGATCCCCACCTTATCCAGGGGAATGTTCACGTTCTGGTAGTCCACCGTACCTGGGAAAAATGTAGACGTATGAAGACAAACATGTATTCATAGTATGATCCCCACCTTATCAAGGGGAATGTTCAAGTTCTGGTAGTCCACCGTACCTGGGGAAAATGTAGACGTATAAAGACAAACATGTATGCAGAGTATGATCTCCACCTTATCCAGGGGAATGTTCAAGTTCTGGTAGTCCACCGTACCTGGGGAAAGTGTACAAGTATATAGACAAACATGTATTCAGAGTATGATCCCCACCTTATCCAGGGGAATGTTCAAGTTCTGGTAGTCCACCGTACCTAGGGAAAACGTAGACGTATAAAGACAAACATATATTCAGAGTATGATCCCCACCTCTCCAAGGGGAATGTTCAAGTTCTGGTAGTCCACCGTACCTAGGGAAAACGTAGACGTATATAGACATATAGACATCCAGAGCATCATACCGGATTATTTTAAAGTAACAATTTTATTTTGCAGAAGTTTTGGTCCAATGTTCTTTTCAGACATTCACATTGCAGCAACAAAGTACACGAATTCAAACAAATCTATATTTTACTATGCAAAAAGATTTGAAAAAAAATGACTGCATATAATATACGTACGTAAATACGTTATTTCATTTGATTATAATTATTACGGTATTGATATCCCTTTATTGCACTTTCGAGGTTACATCAAAACCTTTATGTAAATTCATTTTGCTTATACATGTATATCAGTTTATGTGCAAAGCGTTTCACGTAANCTGTCTGTCTGTCCCAAAACTTTAACCTTGGTCATAACTTTTTCAATATTGAAGATAGCAACTTGATATTTGGCATGCATGTGTATCTCATGGAGCTGCACATTTCAAGGTCATCATTCAAGGTCAAAGGTCAAATAAATTGCTTCAAAGCGCAGTAGGGGGGCATTGTGTTTCTGACAAACACAGCTCTTGTTTATTACACAAGTCGAGCGTATTTAATCTTTGTTACAATGACAATTCGTTCGGACATACTTGGACTGAAACGTAATAGTAGTATTGAAAAACTCAAGGAATTAATGAAAAACTCGTGTGTTATTTAAAACCTCTAGGAATAAGAGTAAAACTCACAGGGTTATTTACAATCTCTTAAAATGAATGAAAAACTCAGCATACTACTGAATAACTCTAGGAATAAATGAAGCACTCACGGTGTTATTGAGTTAATGAAACATCCATGTGTTATTGAACAACTCTCGTTGTTGTACGAAAAACTAAAGGTATTTTTGCTAAATTAGCGGTGCATGTTAATAGCTGTTATTCGATACTGAGTGAACACTGGTTTATCCGTTAATTTTTATGTGGTACAAATAAAACTGCCATAAATCCACGGTGTTATGTAGGGTCATTCCAACTAAGGTAATTTTAAAGCAAATTCCCATTTTAATATATTTGCAATTTTCCGAACGTATTTATATGATTAATATTTAAATAAATTGATAAATGCATCATTGAGGCACAATTACTGCTTTTTGTTGTCCAATTACTTGACCTCGACACCCTATTTACTGTAAACAATAGTGTTGTTTGTAAGATGGTTGAAGAAGCTTTTATGAATATTTAAGACATGGGATTTATATATAACGAAGCACACCATATACGACAAATTAACAATACATACATTTTGCTGGTGTCAAGACTTCGAATGATAAAAACTTTTTTTTTCCAGAAAATAGTTGGATGTCCTTTTCCAATCATATGCACAAACGTTATTTAATCATACCTGTACACCTGATTTTTGTTACACTCAAAGACGTTTCCAATTATTTACACATTCTACTTTCTTACCTTGAAAATGCCTGTGTTAACTCATATTTTAAGGGGACTGTCGGACCTTAACCCATTTATGCCTAGCGTCTAGAAAAAAGGCATTGGCAAACAGCGTAGACCCTGATGGGACGCCGCATGATGCGGCGTCTCATCAGGGTCTGCGCTGTTTGCTTAAAGGAATTTCTGTAAAATAATATTACAAATATAGAAATAAATATACTACACATCCCTAATTTTGGAAATAAATTGATCAAATATAGAAGGATGGGGAGTCCACTAGGCATACATGGGTTAAGTACGTAAGGATAGCGTTAGAGTATAATTTTTTAATTTGCTAATTACCCATGGGCGGTGGCGCGTCCACCAGCGTGGCCACACAGAAGATGTTTGCAGAGTCAAAGCTAAACGTTGGCGTCTGCACGCGGATGGGTTGCACGTGCGTCAGGCGCACGATCGTCTGCGTCACCGCGCGCATAAACTGGTTCTTGTACAGGGCGATACTCGAATTCCAGCTTCCTGCAAATAATGAAGTAAAATGTGGCTACAAAAGGAGTGCTTTTGCATTGAATTTATTACGACTATTTTATTGTTCTGTTCTCAAACAAGTAGTGTAAACCGTTGCCCATTAAAGTCCCATGAGTTAAATGAAGTGCAAAGTAGCTCAATATTGTATACTTATATTACATACAGTCTCAACATAGCGAGATTTTGCAAATTAACGTTCTTCCAGGTCAACTGTACAATTGTTATAATATCATGATAACATAGTTACATATCTCAATCGAGTTCTTCCCAGTATGTCAATACTATTCAAACACTATAAAGAACAAAAAGATCAGAAAAAATGCCATTAACGATTTCGGATAAGCGCAGGTTATCGGTTGTCTGAACAAGGTCACGCTAAAGAGCAACCAGTTTCATTCGTTTGAAGTTGGGAGACCATATCATTGTATTCCATGAAGTTGCCCAATCACTTCCCCGTAGTCACATACCCGGCCACGTAATGATGAAGGATTTCTGTGAGTCGTCGTCATAGCAACTGGTGACGTCAAACCTGTTGAAGGAGGGGTCCTCTTCCACCCAGTTGTAGATGTTGTATGTTGCCTGGTAACCAACCTGAATGCACGTTAAATATTGCGAGTGAATGAACGCGTTCTCTTCCGTGAAAAAATCATATGAGGCGTTTAAGACGCATGTATAGTTGGAGCAATTCAATAACATTGATATTTTCAAAACTATTTTCGAACAAGAAATACAATACGTATACAGATTTACTTGGTTTTGTGACTATCAGTGAATTATTAACAGAACATGCGATTTTATGCCACGTTGTTTGCCAATCGGTCCTTTCACTAATTTAAGGACTGAATTGTATAATTAGGGTTTTATCCTGTTGGTGCAGCTGAAGGTTCACTTTGTGTATATTTGGGATGGGGAATATCGACAGTTGGGCATTCAAAATTATTGATGAATTGATATTAAAACTTATTATATAAATATTATATGATAGACATTAAAACTGATAATGATATATATATCGATGAATAGACAGAAGCACTTGCGATCTATTGGTGAACATATATGAATAGATTGTTAAACTCTCGATTTGAAGGTTATTATCTAGAACTGGATATTTAAACTCTCGATAAGTCGACGAATACAATTTAAAACTTGCAGTGCGCTGGAGAATATCTAGGAATGAACAATTAAAACTTGAACGCGCTTCTGAATATCTGGGAATAAACAATTAAAACTTGCAACGCGCAGCTGAATATCTAGGAATAAACAATTAAAACTTGCAACGCGCTGCTGAATATCTGTGAATTGAGATTTAAACTAGCAATTTGCTGGTGAATAACATAGACAGGACATTAATCCCTAACGATATCAGTTGACGAGGTTTAGCTGTTCATGGCAAAGCTTGGAAAAGTCTGTTAAAATACGTATTCGTTCTACAACTTACGGTGTCGGGTGTCGTAATGACCAGCTGCACGGGTGTGTTCTGATTGATTGCTGCCTGGCCTATATTGTTCTGTTGCGTCCAAGAATCCTATAGTTTGGAACAAGATATTTAGGTTGTTACTTATGCAATAATTGAAAAAGACGGATTAATAATTTTGGTTTCATTTAACCAAATGTTGCCAGGGTATGATGGCTCTTGAAATGAGATTAAAACACATTTTTATGTAAAGGAACACACATGTGAGTATAATCTCGTCTTAAATAATATCCATATAATAGATTCAGTAAAAGTTTGGTTTCTAAAATGGTTTTTGTGGGTCTTTCGGATCTTTCTCATGTGTTAGTAGCATCTTTATCAGGAAACAAAACTATCCAAATCAGGAAGCAAGACTATCCAAATCAGGAAGCAAGACTATCCAAATCAGGGAACAATACCATCCACATCAGGAAGCAATACTGAATCAAGATAACGACTTATAAACTCAGAAGAAAACACTGCAAAGTCAATACAGAAACTTAAATAAACACACTAAATCATGTTTCCTTTAGCACTAATATTGTTTTAATAATATTATATATCAAATAGCTCGTTATATTGATGACAAGAAACGTAACTGTGTGATATTCTGCGATTTAACCAAGGCTTTTGACCGAGTTTGGCATAAAGGTCTTTTGTTAAATCTCAACAAAATTACATAATTAGAAATGTACTACAATATATACAATGTTACTACTCTCACCGAACCCCCAAAGTATGTGTTAGCTCCGCTTAGTTGCAGTCATAACAAGTAAAAACCGGTGTTCCTAAAGGCTCAGTATTAGAACCCTAGTTTTCCCGATTTACGTAAATTATGCTGTCGAAATACTTATTAGTATTACAAGGCTTTTGTTGATGGAACGTCTTAAAGAGACTGTAAACCACGAATGACGAAAAAAGAAAAGTTCTAAAATACCGTATTTTTTTACAATTATTAGTTTATATTGATAAAAAAATATCACGACTGGTATAAAAAATTATTGGAAAAAAAGTTGTTTTTTATTTTTACTTTTTTTTTTTAAATTTATTTTTTATTTTTACTTGGTATGCATACCAGGTAACTACCAGTTAACTATAAATAACGCAAGTAGATTAATCATCATCGTCACGTGGTAAACCCAGGAATGCAAATTGTGCATGCGTAGTGAATTGTATATATTTTATATATAAAATGATCAATCTACTTGCGTTATTTATAGTGTGTATATCGTTATGTCACCTATTTTCGCGATGTACTTTCGATTTCACATCGCGAAATTTTATTACCGAATATACTGAAAATATGAACTTTTTTCAAGTAATGTAATATACCAGTCGTGATATTTTAATCAATATAAACTAATAATTGTAAAAAATACGGTATTTTAGAACTTTTATTTTTTCGTCATTCGTGGTTTACAGTCCCTTTAATTATGCACTATATCTAACTAAAATCTGATCGAGGGCATCTTTTACCATGACATCTGCCTGGTTATTATTTGAGCCAAACGATGGCCTGTTGATTGTAATCCCAACAAAGTGAAGCAATTTTATTTACAACAAAAAGGACGTTCCTTTTTCTAAATTATTGCTTGGTACCGCAACATTTGCTGATAATCAAAACATCTTGGTCTGAAGTTTAGTAGCGATGGAAAATTTTACAATCACATTGATAATATTTAGGAATCCACATCTAAAATCCTGGAAGCTAATGTTATATTATATAAATACGACAAATCGATTAAAAAAGTAGCCAATCCTCGTATTCTTGCTTATCTTGAAACTATCCTAAAGTGCATATGCTTTCACAATCATCAGTATCGTCATCATTATTATGTTTGTCTGGTTTAAAATATATACATTTGTAACATTGTCATTATTTGTGGGAAATAAAATATGTTTTAAGACATGACTTTGTCCATTAATGTGACCAATGAAACCATATTATTATATGAAGATCAGCACATATAAAGTTAGAATTCGTATTATGTGTAGTTCTTCGAAACAGTACTCTACTTTGCATACAGGGCGATAGAAAGGCGAAAAATTACCTAACACATTACACATACACTCACACGATTTTCGCACATCTTACCAATTAAATCGCACTACATCATTGCTTTAGACTTGTGTAGGTATTCTATAGATCGAATAACACTGTGTGCAGCATAACATGGTTAAAACTTAAACGCGCTAAAAGTGGACCAAGTTCACCTGAGGCAATGTGTGACCTTATAGTGTGTCGTGTTCTGAGAAAACAAGGCATAATGCTTGTGCGTAAAGTGTCGTCCCAGATTAGCCTGTGCAGTCCGCACAGGCTTATCAGGGACGACAATTTCCGCTTGTATGGAATTTTTCGTTTAAATGATGTCTCTTCTTAGCGAAAATCCAGTTTAGGAGGAAAGTGTCGTCCCTGATTAGCCTGTGTGGACTGCACAGGCTAATCTGGGATGACACTTTACGCACATGCATTTTTGACCAGTTTTCTAGAACGCGACACATAGTAATGACGGGCTTGAGCTTCACCAAACCACTGCGGATGGATGTTTACAACTAGACAGTGTATCTAAGGTAAAAAAAATCAAACAGTCATTACCTCAACTAAAATACACCGACGGTATGCAAAACTAGATTTGTTATGGATCAATAGTGTTAAATTTTATCGAACTCCAAGTACACAAAGCTGCTACCAAGAAAACTCGCAATCAACGTATATTATGTTTATAAACTCAGGGACCATAACTCCAGCCGAGCACGCCATACTGACGACGAAGTTTTGTCAAAATTCCACCAGGGGAAATAGAGAAGACACGCAGAAAAACTGTTTCACCCATCTTTTCAGCTAAAAATCAAAATGAAACGCTCCTCATGCATAAGTAGAATCTGAGTCATCGAGAGAGGTTAACTTCCAAAACAGCCAGTGTTTAATTATCAAAGGTTTGCGTGCTATCTTAACGACGCCACCAAACTATATTCAACTTGAACGTTATTACAGCCGTTTCTAATAACTTACTGACAAAAAGTAGAATTCGAAGGTCGACGTGAAATTTGTGGCGACGTAGGGAAGTGTGAAGTCCGTCCGCTTGGAGATAAACACGTCACAAAGCATGCCTCGGAATGTGCGCTGAAACGCGAAAGTGGTTAACAGAAGGAATAAAATGTATGCTAAAGAAAATTTGATAGAGCCTAAAGCGAATACTAGTAAACAATCTACAAATACATGTATAAGGGTAAATAAATAAGCTTACAAAGAGCACGGTGAAATAACAATCAATACGAACCGGTATATGAGTGAATGCTAAGCTAACGTCTAGATGAAATAATGCTTGAACAATTCAACAAACTTCACAGATACGAATATTCTAACCGTGATGCAAAAGTAAATTATTATTTTTTGCGCATCTTTTTCGTATCTCTGGAAGTAATAATGATCGGTTGTTTTGGCCAAGTGTAAACGTCACAAGAACGACGCACATGTTAAATAGGCTTAAAAAAGAAAATGTGTTGTGATGATAAATAGAAGGTAGGTGGAAATTTGTAATGTTTCAACAGGTAACTTTATTGATTTCTATTTAATCATACATATTGAAACTTGTTCTTGTTTCGCCATTCCATTGTGTGACGTATCAGCTATTAATACTAGAAAGCAAATAGGTTTTAACTTTAAACTGTAACGTTTTGCTTTTTACCTGTCCCTTATAAGAATACGTCGTGTTGTCGAGGTAGAAGAGCTGCGATGCGGGCTTCATGCGAATATAGAACTGCTTTTCGGAGCTCTGGGCGACGCTAACGTTGACGGAGGGGTCAAACTTGACATTGTGGATGGGGAGCATGGAGCAATTGCCCTGGGTCTTGTCGATAGCGTAGGCGATACCTAAAACGGAATGTTGTCAAACATTTAAAATACCTTTTTTGAAAATGAAAATGACATATGTGGCGTGTTCTGAGAAAACTGGGCAAAATGCTAGTGCGTAAAGTGTCATCCCAGATTAGCCTGTGCAGTCCGCACAGGCTTATCCGGGACGACACTTTCCGCCTTAATTGGATTTTCGCTAAGAAGAAACATCATTTAAACGAAAAATTCCATAAAAGAGGAAATTGTCGTCCCTGATTAGCCTGTGCGGACTGCACAGGCTAATCTGGGATGACAATTTACGAACAAGCATTTTGCCCAGTTTTCTCAGAACACGCCACATATGCATGCGCTCTAACGATTGGTGCTATATAGTATGAAGTAAACTACAGTAAACCATTTGATGAAACACTGACAAGCACTACCATCAGCAGATATACACATTCTGCAAAGAAGTAGAAATGATCGCAATTTGTTGAATAAACGGGCCGATTAACATAAGACAAATATCGTTTGATTGATAGGAATGATTTAAAAGACCACTCTGTCAATTGGTCAGGCTTTTCAAGTGCTTAACACAGTATACATCAGTCGATCTTACCAGTGCTATAGTCGTGTATCTCGGTAACGGGGTAGGTCGTGTAATACGGGTACCCAGCGCTACTCGGCCGGAAGTCGAACCTGACCAGCTGGTATGAGTAGTCGTAATAGATCTGCAAAACGGGGTTTGATCTTTACAACTATCTGATAGTTTTTTCTGTTCAAGATAGCCAAGGTTTTTATTTATGAGTTTTACATAACTCGTCGTATGATCCCGTCTTCCATTGGGAAAGGATAAACGTGATCCGTGTCAACAATATTATCTTAATAACTTAACTAACATTATTGTAACGATGTTCTATTGTGCAACACCGTTCTATTGATCAGATACAATTGGTGTAGTGGAAATTGTGTCAGGAGATCTTGACATTGATATATGCTCTGACAGAATTATTTTCAGAAAGACACCAAGTTCTTGTATGTTCCTAAGACACGGATTCGAAACCGTCATAATAAGCATAGAGTTGTCGACAAAAATAGAGTTAAACTAAAAGTGAGAACAAGTATTTTAAACTACAGTATTATTTAAAGTATTAAATGGGACTCGATTATGAATACGGTTCTCTTTCGGACCTACTTACATCCACCTAGGAGGCGATGCTGTTCATGGATTCAACGATTTTAAATAAGTTCCAATAAGTTTAAACACATGTTCCTTTTAATTTTATTAAAGAAGAGTGTTTCTCTGCCGCTCCTACTTACATCCGCCTGGGAGACGGCTAAATTGACGGAGTCGACGATCTCCTCGCGGTACGAATACTGAGAGGTCAGATTGGGCACCGGCTTCGGGTCTTTACGGCCCGTGCAAATCACGCCTCGAGGCGGCTGTAATCACGGTAAATGAGTGTAGTGAAACATGTAATATGGGTGTAATTTGCACATTACGCCGTGTGGTAGTTGTAACCACGGTAAATGGGTGTAGTGAAACATGTAATATGGGTGTAATTTGCCCACCACGCCGTGTGGAAGCTGCAAGCACGATAAAATGGGTGTAATGAAACATCAAACATGGGTGCTATGTGCAGACAACGTCGTGGGACGGGTGTACACACGGTACAAATGTGTATGAAGCACCAACTATGGGTGTAATGTGCACACCATACCGATAGGCCGATACTTTAACGGTGTATAGGTGTATGAAACATGGGATATAACTGTTATGTGCACACCACGCCAAGAGTCGGCTGCAAACACGGTATAGTGGTGTAATTAAACATTGAATATGGGTGTTATGTGCACACCAAGCCAGACGTTTTTGCAAACACGGGATAGTGGTGTTTTATGTGCAAACTATGTAATGACGCGGCTGCAAACACGGTATAGTGGTGTAATTAAACATGGAATATGGGTGTTTAGGCACACCAAGCCATGACGTTTTTGCAAACACGTGATAGTGGTGTACTGCAACATGGAAGATGCAAGTTATGTAAGGACCACCCCACGCCGTGAGGCAGGCGCCAACGAGGTTTGCATGTGGAATGGAACATGGAAATCGGCTATTGCAAAGGTTGCAAGGAGGAAACAACTCGTTTAGTGCATTCCAAAGCGAGGCAAATTGGAAGACTTTTGAGCATGAAAACACATTCAGAGGTAAAATAAAAGAAGTTAATATGGTTGAGTGTGTCTTATGTATTAAAGGCCAGATTTCTAAGATAACTATCATCCGACCTTTGCACTCTACGATGGGTGGTAGCAATTAACACGAGCAGAATGTTACGAGTAAAGGTCGGAAACGGAACGTGTTATATACACATTTATTTAAATACTCCCCCAGTATGTAACGTATATGTTTGATTATTAGTGTACATTTGTGATAAACATTTTAAATAGTGGTCATGACTCACCCAGAACTTATCATCGGGAGCCCAGATCGCGTTGCGGAAGTCGAAGTACTCGTATATGTGGTGGAAGTTTTTGGAGTTGGAGCCGTCAAGCTGGGGCATGTACTGGATCCCTGTAATCTCGGCGCGAATGGGAACCACGTTCTCGTTGTCAGGTTCAACCCACGTGAAGCTGGCGTCCTGAGCTAATATCAACATAGACCTTGTATAAGAATACTTCGTAAACTCTGTATTTATGTATTTTTACTGCAATATTTATTAATAGTAAAATGAGTATGCTGTGAGTCACGACAATTGAGCTAAAACATTGAAATACTATGGACTGATACCAATAACATGTAACATAAAGTCTCATGCGTACACACAAGTGTGTTACGAGTTAGATGACACGAGCACGTATGTGCACAAGCATCGATACATAAGATTATCGATGGCAATTCAGCGCGATTCTGTGAAGAAACCTGTGAGAAGGTATCACAACACGTTCCTTATTATAACGAACCTATGAAAAACTAGTCAAGAGTACGAGTACCTGTGAAGAAGTAGTCGAGGGTAAAGTTGGAGGCCAGAATGTCCCAGTACATGCACGAACGCCACCAGTCACACAGGATGCCTCGGATCTCCTGACGACCCATGTACATCTGAAAGAGAAGTGTCAAAGCATAATTGATGTTGTTACATTTTAGTTGGTAACTTTCAATTACTAATGTCTGATATGTTGTCACGTGATGGGATTGTTCAATTATGATCAGACGTTTGCTAAATGCAGGTATTTAAAAAACACATCATATTTCCAACGCTTCGTATATCATGACTGCCGTGCACGGACAAAGTGCTTTACAAAAGTATATGTTTGTTGAACACTGGGCTTCAGTAATGTAATGCTGTCGTTTTATGGTTGTTGCGGTGTGATTTTGTTATATTGCGATATTTCCTATTTCACGGTATAATAATTTAGATGGTCCGAACTTCAAACATTATGATGGCCTGTACTATGTCTTGTCTTTTATTAATTACATGTCTATTTAAATGACGATTAAAATTTGCCAAACTAAATAAAATAATCCACCATTCCATTGGCCATGGCAAATTGCAGTGCTTGTGCCGTGTTGTAGACATGGGGAATACCAGCGCCGGCCATTCTCATTCCGAACAGCAGTTGGTTTTCGTCATACCTCATATCCGTGGCATAGCAGACGCCGTCTGAGCAAAAAGAGACAATTATTTCAATAAAACATTTGTTCGAGTTATCTGAAGCTACCCATTAATTTCATGTACAGAGCCGATTTTTTTTTCTCTAAGGACATGGATCTTTCTAAAACTAGATTCAACTTCTTGAGTCACTCAACGTTCCAGGTTACATATTTCACAACACCCTCACATTCATCTGGAAGCGTTTTCAATCCGTAATTTCGACTCAATAAAGTTCAGTATTATTTTCTAGCACTGCTCATCTTTTTCTTGTGGAATTGTGTAGAATAGCATATTACCTAGTATACCGCATACTGCGACATTTGAGATCCATGACTTTGTATTGCATGGAATGTTCATGTTCATTTTATCGAACAGCTAACAAATTGATCTTCTTCTGTTTACTGTGTATATGTTAAACATGTTATTGTCAAATTGACGGCTGTTCTATTTATGATATTTTTCTTTCATTTTGTTTGGTCCAAACATTTACTTCTCAGTGTAAGATTTCTTACTGTTTTAGTTTGTGTCCATATTTTCCATCCTGTTCAAAAACATAATTAATAATGCTCAAAAGTCTTTATAATGCTGGAGTGCGTGGCATCTGGAGTTGCCGGCATATTTGATTGTCCAACCCTGGTGAAAAAGTGATCACCAATTGATTACTGTTATAATAACATAGCTGTGGCATCATTGCATTGAAAGGTTGACTTGCCTGCAAATATGATCGTTTATATAAGCTATCCATGTGCTATTAACACAGACACGAATTTCCGCCATATTGCCAACGAAAGACTCCTCCTGTTCTTTCTCTTTTGCGTCGCTACTAGTCCCTGGTGAACTTTTACACAAATTGTCGTCTTGCGAATGATTGTTATAACGTATATTACTTCAATATTACCTTTATTTATTTCCACTGATTTTGTTTAACTCCATGCGCAATATGTGCTATGTCAAAGAGATATTGATATGGGAAGCGTGATTAATTTGCCAATGAAAGACTTCCAATGAAAACAAAGAAGAAATTGTGTATATTATAAGACAAATACTTTTTTAAGGTAAATATCCCTTGTCAGATAATGTTAAAGACAATGTCATGTACAGATATTTACCATTAAAAAAAAATACAGTCTAAACACCAGTGGCCTCACACACTTACTGACGTCATAGATCAGCTGATCGTTGTTGTAGTCGAATATCATGTAGTCCTCCGAGTTGTTCCTGATCGTCCTCAAAGCAGCGCGGTTGTTCTGCTTGTCGTAGAATTCCTCTCCCACGTTCGTCATCTGCTTTTCGAGAATGTTTGCTTCCACGCGCACTTGGAACGTATCGGGGAGCGTGGGCCTCGCTGGCATAACGGTGCCGTTTGTTTGCACTGAAGAAGCAATACCAGAAGTGCTAATACATAAATAAACATGTTTTATTGTTATAAGAGCACACATATACTGATGTATGTGCCCTATTTGTTAATGGTAAAGTTCCACAATGAGTTTATATTCAATAGAACTATTGAATAAGCAGTAAATCTACGTAAGTTGGAACTTCCAATGTAAATAGATGTTATTAATTTTGTTACCATGATCAGCTTTTTTTTGGGGGATTCGTCATATGCATTTTGTTCTTTCAGCATTATCAAACAATCAAAATAATAATCGCCCGTATAAACATAACATAAGAATACAACACAACTTAAAACTCCTACTTACAATAAGGTGCTAGCACAGTTGTTCCTCTGGGCGCACATGTGGAGGGTTAAAGGTAGGGCCGTGGCGTGGTGCTCAGTCCCTGACCCTTCGCCATCCAGACACACACAGAGTAAATCAGAAATCTCCACATCTGAAACTACCAATACATTATTGGAATATTATGTTAAGTGCATGTTTTCCGACACATGGGTCTCACATGTAGCCCATATAAATACATTGTTTACGAGTATTAGTGTTATGTAGACCTGTCGCTTGGTTAATATTTGGACCTATTAAACACACGATGCAATTCAAAATAATTTTGTGAAAGGCAAATTATTATATTACACTATGTTAATTGTGAACGAGTTAGAGTGGAACTTAGTTAGAATTTGGGTTAATTCTAATTTTCTCTTGTTTTATTGCAGTGTCCGTCCCAAAGGAACTTATATCGAATCAGTTGCAATCTTCTTTTTCAAAACAAACATAAGTAAGTGTCGTACCAAATGATTTTGTTAATTTATCGAATACACCGTGATGAATAATTCTTTTAATAAGTGAAATTTTCTTAATGCTTGAAAAACTTACCGCGATTGAATGTTTCCGAACAGACGCTCGCAGTTAATATGGTAAAAAAAAACTGACGATTCGGACACTGCTTTTGATAAGAAGAAGAGGCGTCCAACAGAGATTTGTTTCTTTTTTGGATCTAAGTTTATCAATTTGTATCAGTGTTTATCAGTGAGTATTGCCCCACGTGAGATTTCCACTGACATAAAGGGACACTCTTTTGTGTGTGGTGATTCACACGTTATGGTATATCCTTTAAATTCTATAACGATGCGAAGAAAAGTAGACTTTGAAGTATAATAATTTCAAACAATAACACTTACTTTTTGTCATTATCCGGAGAAAGAATTGTCTTTAAACACAGATAATATGCTTTAAAATTGATACAGATGTCCCAACTTCTCGAAAACTAGCTTTTTCGGACCAATGATCCAACATTATTCAAATATTAATTAAATAATTATCAATTATCATTACCGTGAATATTTACGATCATATACCAATCATTTTGTTCATAGATGAAAATAACATAAATTAACTAAGTTTTTTTTCGTTAACATTAAATTTAGTTTGTTAATTTTAAGGAACATTTAACGAATTAACATCGCCGGAAAGTAATAGCAATAATAAATGAAACTATTTTATTTGAGACAGGTGCATTTGTAACTAGTCATGTTAATTACATGCAATATAGTGTACGCATCATGCGCATAAAACATGTGTATTCAGGTTAAATGAGTAAACATGCATACATTACAGTTCTCATGAGATTTTGATAATGTTGAGGATGAATTAGAAACATTTAGCGGTCGAACGATGCTTGAAGTGTTTTACACTTTGAATTGCGCGAAAAACGGGATCTGATGTATGGAATATTATGAAACTGGTATACACAATACCAAACTGCTGTACTTACTTCCTAATTGTTTCCACTTAACTTAAATTCACACTGAAAACAAACCCATATGCATATTGGCCCTTTTAAATACCCCAACAGTGTAATTTTAATTCTGTATTACCCAGCAAACGTGACTATCCGTCGCAATAAATGCAGTTTCATTGTGAAAAATTACTTTACTTGAGAAATTGATCCCTGATTTTTTTTATATTTGGATCAGATAGGGCATATTTATTAAGATAAAACTATATTACAAATGTTATGAACGATTACTGAAGGGTTCATTGTCTCAATCATAGCGCATGACAAAAATATTACTAGCATGCATTATCTTACTACCATGGAGTCGAGTGCACTCAGGTATTTACAGAGTCTATGTAAGACATGATCGTGTCAAATACATGATTAATCATTAAACTTAAAAAACTGATTGCTAATGCGTTCCAATGTCTCTCTACATCATAAATGTGACATTTTATATTAATTTATTTGTGTCAGTACAAAATTAAAGATTTGAAGATTGACATTTACATAACAATATTAAAAATGAGCTGGTTCATTTTAAAGTTTCGTCAGTAGGGGAGATTCTATTCTTATGAGCACTACATTTTGTTTTTCATTTTTGGAATGTGCCCAAGGAGATGATTCTTAGGACCACTGCAAGGTCTTTACTTTGTGACCCATTGCCAAACATTTAAAGATACAGGGTAAAATCCATGACAAAAGAAGCCGTACATATGATAAATGTGTTAACCGAGAACTTGGAAGAACCACGCTTCTTTAAAATGTCTTAAAGCCCCATTACTACTCAAAATCAACGAAAATTTCGTACAATATTTCGTTAAATAAAGTTAAACAATTAAAAATCAGTGTTCCATATAGAAATTGCCGAAATTTTAACGCCAGATGTGGTCTGGTAACATACATGTTTGTAGATATTGTGGAATTTATTGTGACACGAAAAAATAAAAACGTGCATTTTATATCCACAAACACACGCCGGGTATGCGGATACTTTGATGACGGATTGCACTTCGATAACAGAGAACAACAAACGCCACGCGCGAGAGGTAAGTTCATCAGTTTTGTTTTAAGTTATATCATAAAGATTGGTTTTTAAGACAAGACACATGGTCGAGTTGATAAATGGTGTATCCTTTTGTATTGGGAAAACACAATTTCACGGAAGAATGGTACATTTTTGCCCCAAAAATAGAAAATTCGGTCGGAAAACAGCGTAAACTGGATGAACAGTAAACAATTGAACAAAATAAAACTACTTAGAAATATTGCAAGAAATTGTTTGCTATTCCAGCATGTAGAGTAATCACTGTGCTTCAAATACTGAAATGTTGATAATATTCAATGAAATATAAACAAAGATAGAGCATGTTTTAACATGTGGTATACATAAAGTTGCAGGCACCTTGATTACCGATAAAGAGCACTTTGAATAACGGAGACTTTCAACGAATTGGGCACACTGATAACCGAGTTTTAATTTCTACATGAAATGCATTTATGTATTTTATGGCTTTTCAAAAATCACATTACTATTAATTCATACTATATATATTATAATTGCAATTTTCAAATAAGATTAAAATGCTTATTATTGAAGAAATATATTTCAAGTGACGACCGGAAATAATTGTCTACATAATGAACTTGTTTTTTTATTGGTTACTTGAGATTCAGAAAAATGAAAATACAGCGGATCATGTGTATCAACACAATCGTGTTTAATTTTACTAGGGCTCCAGGTAACGGTAGTGAAGGGGTCTTTAAGAGGCAAATACGCCTTTGTTCTCCATAAAATCCTATGTCGTTGGTGCTTATTTGAATCGTATCATCAAGACGATACTAATGCGTAATAATGGTATTTTTCGTGTCAAGAGGGTATGATCTTAATTGGAATGTGGCGTTCCGAATTAGCCTGTGCGGAGGCTGATTCTAGACGGCACTTTTACTTTAGGCAGAAATCAATATTCCCTGTTTTAGCATGGAATGGCCCAATTATGATTTTTGTGTGTTGTTCTTTTTTAACATTATTATAAATCTTTATACATAAAACAACATTTTGCATTTGAAACAGAATTTGAGAGAACATTATGAAAGTGTGAGAATATGTTGATGATGAGCAATTAATCTTTAGTTTCTTAAACGAAATGTAAACGAAATGTATACATATATTAAAGAAAATAACGCAAATGTCTTGTCATTTAAAAACTATAATGTGCCTAAACGCAATATGTATAATTCTGTAAGTGATCAAAAGTTATGTTCTACATCTGATGATAAGAAATAATAAAAATGTTACAGTGATTTTTGCTTTCATTTAACAATGAACAAATTTAACAGATAACAATTATAAATTGACGACACCCAATGCCCCCTTTATTACTCTCTTCATTTGAAATATACACAGGTGCTGTATGAGCAACTGTAAAAACGAACCAGCGAACACCAGTCAGTGAATGTTGATCACAAATAGTAGCATGAATGTGTGCGTATATTCCATATTATAAATAAATCAAGTCTCATAGAAATGTTTTTAACGTCTAGAGCATGAACAACATTCGTTAATTTGAAATGTGGTGTGCCTGTATCATTTGCACAGACTTATTTTACATAAAAACAAGAACTTTAACTCAAACGATTATGTTATAGCTGTATTGAACAATTTGCACAAATCAATCGCCGATATTTAAGCATCTGCAGAACAAAATTAAAGATAATACTGCTACAGAATATTTGTTCATAACGAACACTTATTCTTTGTCTCGTGTTCTTTTTCTATCGCATGTTCTTTTTCTTCTTAAATTAACACTAGTAAGTAAGATGCAAATACAAAACTGTCGCTACTTGCATAAAAAATGCGCATTAATTAATTAAGTAGAAAAACTTACTCGTATATAAACACTGATGAAAAAATCGATTAAAAATTAAGCAGGCGATATAATTGTGTCTTCATGATTGTCCCATCTTGTTTTGAAAACAAATACAAAAGAAAAAAAGCAGAAATAATACAATCATCACGGCCGGTAATCACGGGCGCCACATCTTTTTTGCGATGCATTAATAAATAAGCCAATGCTAGTTCCGAGGTGGCGCTCAGGACCGGATGTTTTGCAATGTCACGGATAATTCTTCATGGTCATTAGATTTTATATGTTGTTTTTTTCAACACATTTCGTACTATTTAAAAAAAAATGGCAATTTAGTGCGATTCAGCGAAGATTAATTCGTCAACAAATGCACAAAACATACAATCACAACCCATTTGGAAACGTGAGGACCTTTATAAGTCCTCCTTGGCATTGGCCCCATCTCTTTTGGAAGACTGCAAAATTATCTATTAGATCGACAAGAAGCCAATGTTTTGGGCATGCAACAACTTGTACCTGTTCAAAGCAATGGTTTGATGTCGTTAGCGATTTCATTGGGTGGAAATTTGCTCGTCACACCACAACTTATAAAGGTCATCACGTTTCTAAATGGGTTGTTATCCCCACGCTTTTTGAAAAAAAGGTGGGGATATTGTGGTTATCACCGCCGTCCGTCCGTCTGTCCGTCTGTCTGTCCGTCCGTCCTGGCCACTATCTCCGCCTTCACTATTAGCACTAGAACATTGAAACTTACACACATTGTAGCTATGAGCATATGTGCGACCCTGCACTATTTGGAATTTTGATCTGACCCCTGGGTCAAAAGTTATGGGGGTTGGGGTGGGGCCGGGTCAGAGATTTTCACTCATTTTTGTAGGTTATTTTACATTAACTTCTTCATTTCTACACCGATTCACTTCAAATTGATACTGGACCTCTCTTATGACAATACGGTCAATCTCAACCATGCATGGCCCCATTCCCAACCCTGGGGCGCCCCGCCCACATAGGCCACACCCACCCAAAATTGCCTTTTACTATAATTTCTTCATTTCTACACCGATTCACTTCAAATTGATACTGAACTTCTCTTATGACAATACGGTCAATCTCAACTATGCATGGCCCCATT